>CABEEJ010006611.1:0-10203 GCA_901482245.1 Timema douglasi | reverse complement strand
GGGGGGGGGGGGGGGGGGGGGGGGGGTCGAGAGGGTACATGTCCCTTAAAATAATCAGTTCAAACACAGAGAAATGTATACTACCCTTTCTGTGTGTTTCAAATGGGACACTCTTATAAACCACGAATTGTTTTATTCAGGAAGATGGAGCAAACAAAAATCATTAAGGTAACTTTTTATATGACTTCCATTACTAAGTTAAGTTAGCTTGAAAGTCAAGTAGGCCCTACTGGTATAGTAGTTTTATTCGGATATTACATGTTCATTACATAATCGTATAACCCTAACGAGTAGTAAGATGCGGTGCTAAAAATAGATGCTAATAATTACACGTTGAATACTTGGAAATATTAAAAATATAATAAACTTATTTTAACCCACATCATGTATTTAATCAATATTACTGCTCGATATGCTCACCTCATAAAAGCAAATATTAATTATTTTGACCCCTATGGGATTCAAACGAAATTCTCTCAAGTCTCTTGAGGAAGTGCTTTGGACAACCGTGAAGATTATTAACGAGATATTTACAGAAAAGTCATCAAAGAAAGAACCATCTGACAATATCAAAAAAACTAATACATTTTCTTTCATTTGTTAATATTCCAAGCGGTATTTTTTTAAAAATATATTATGTTACTGTTAGTTATGACAGATTTAGTATAAATCTAGGGACTTTTTGCCAATGAAAGTTGTTCATCATGTTTGTATTTTACACTAAATTTATTCCAGTGTTCTCTAGAAATCTAACATCAGAAAATTGATTATATGTTCAGGAGATATAAAATCAGATTCACGCCTGTGTGAACCAAGTACTGTGATATTCTCTCGTTTTGTGTGCGCCTGTGTGAAAGTGATCTGTTAACCCGTCCAACCTCCGTGCAGGAGGTGTTGTCTTACTGCAAGGCGCTACAACCGACCGCGGTATTCTTCACAATTCCCTTCACGTGCTCTGCCTTACTACACACGTGTGGGATATTCCTGTATTCACAATAAAGGACCCACCACGAGGGAGGTAGAATGTAGAGAGAATGTACCTGAATATACGTGGAGGTAGCATGGAAGTCAACCTAGGGGAAAACATTCCTAGTACACTTGATCTGGATTAGACCTTCATACTCCCCGTCATTGTAAAATAGATCAGGCGAGCTTGACGTCTTATACCATGTGCTCACAGATGCGTGTTATTTAGCTGTTTAAATTAAACGAATACTATTAAGAATTCCCAAATTGTAACGTTTGTACTTCATATTTTGAAAATTGAAAAATGACACCTGGACATGGGAATCGAACCCGGGACTTTTGGTTTAGTACGCCAATGCTCTAACCACTGAGCTATTCAGAAATTTTCCCGTGTCCAGGCGTCATTTTCCAATTTTCAGAATATGATATCTAGGTGCGAGTAAATCCGCACTAAAACTAATATGATAGCGTTGGCTATTTGATTCGTTTAGACTTCAGTTTAATTTCTCCTGAAGACATTAACACCAGAAATATCAAACAAGTTACATTACAGCAATAACAGAGATTACAGTTCTCTTCACGCACTCTCGTATCGACTACAGCGCTTGGTGGCTGAATATGTCACTAACATTGGTTCGGCTGTAGATGATATATGTTATTACTTCAATATTATTATCACAGCCTTAACTAATAGATTAGTTTATTCTGAGATTCGATGACCTGACATTTTTATCAGAAAATTTATCGGAAAACTTTCATCTCTGGGCTACCTTTAGCACCGCGTCTTACTACCCGTCTGGGTTATACACTTATGTACTAATTACGATAACGTTTTTAGGGATTAGGAAATGTGGAATAAGGAAGGCGACCCATATTTACGTGGGAGAGCGTGGAAAACCGCGTAGGATAAAACCACCCTCAGTACACCCGACCGGGATTCGAACCTTGATCTCCCCGTCATCGGCAGTCTAGTTTACTGTGAGAGTAGTGTCTTAGACCATGCGACCACCGAAGCGGATCATCTCTAGTTAATAATAGAGTTTTGAGAAACATGTGCTTGCGTGTTTTAATTGAAGGGGTTCGTACCCTAGAGAAGACAATAGCGCCCTAGTTGTTTAGGTTTGTTTTTTTAACAAAAGTAGTCCAGTTTGTTGACAGTAACACTCCTCTCTGGAACTACATTGACAGGTTGAGTAACGCGGATGTGGTAACTGTCGCAGTGACTGGTGATGGAAAGTCGGTACTATTGTCCATTGTTGTCCACTTGTGATTGTTGTTAACCTCTGTCGGCCGTAGTTTGAGGGAAATGAGCGTCACGTCATGTCTATGGAGATAATGGAATGTTCTGGTAATGAGGAACATTTTGTCAACAGTTTGTCAATTATGTGATAGTTTGATGTAAATAATTGTAATTCTTGCCAAACGTGGTTTTTATTGGTCCACAGTAAGGTATTGTGTCACTCGCTTCGGTGGTCACGTGATCTAACGCGCTACTCTCGTGATAGAATAGACTGCCGAAGACACGGAGCTCGGAGATCGATCCCGGTGAGGGGCACTTAGGGTTGTTTTTCCTAAATGGTTTTCCACTATCTCTACACGCCAATGCGGGTGGACTACCTCTAAATTAAGCCTTCCTAATTTCTAGTCCATTCGTGTAATTAGTACATAGACGTATAACCCGAACGGGTAGTAAGACGAGGTGCTTTAAAAAAAAAGTAGCGTGGCGCAGAGTTTTGCCAGGACAAGCATGTTTAGTTTAAGAATGGTCAAAAGAATTTTTTTTAAAGAAAAATATTTATTTTATATAATATATGATAAAAGAATCCGACACCTTAGCTCAGTCGGTAGCGTGTCTGTCTAGTGACGTGAGGGTCTCTGGTCCGATTCCTGGCATGACTGAAAACTTTATCCTTGGTGAGATGTGGGTATACTCTTTCACAGTGGTAAATTAACCGCCGGGGATTGGATGTTGTGCCTGTATATGACATATGAAGCTACGACAGGCCTAACAAGCTGGTAATGGAAAATATATGGCTTTAATAAAAAAAAACTGACCCAAGCCACAGACTAGAAACAGGAATGTTTTTCAAGAATAATAATATTAATAATAATAATTAGCACCGCGTCTTACTACCCGTTCGGGTTATACGCTTTAAGTACTAATTACTCTAATGGATGAGGAATTGGGAAGGTTGAATTAGAGGAAGTGAACCCGCATTCGCGTGGAGGGAGAGTGGAAAACCATTTAGGAAAAAGCTACCCCAGTTCACCCGACCGAGATTCGAACCTCGATCTCCCCGTCCTCGGCAGTCGAGCTCAACACGACAAGCGCGTTAGCCAACTACGCCACCGAGGTGGGTTGTATTTCAAGAAAATATGATAAGAGACCAGACACCACTTTGATAAAATGTATGTTATCACATTACATCACTTTTTCTTTAAAGTTTGTACAATGTATGTGTGTGTAAAAATGGACGCTACTCCTGTCAAACATATTTAATAATGGACCATGGAACTTTTAATGTTCTGCTCACCAAAGTTGCTCTTTTAACTAAAATAATAAACACACTTATCTTCTGTTATGGCCTTAGAACTCGTGGTTCACACGGTGCCGTGCGAGCGGCCCGCGAACCCCGGTCGCCCGTTACAATATATTTGACCACATCAGATTTGTTTAATCAAATAACTTTATTGAAAGAAATATAATTTTCTCTAATTTTCATATATCGGATAGGATTATAGAATTTTGATTAAATGTTTCATCATTCGCTTGGGAAGAGAATAGAATGTCAACACAAATCGGAGGGTTAGAGGGCTAAACGTAAATCCGGGGGTGAAGGGGAGGGCACGGTACCCGAGGACGTGGTTTTTACACTCTTTCTTCACACAAATGTGGCTACATTTACTCTAGATTCAACCTTATTCATCCTTAGCATACTAGTTTAATTAAATGCGAATGGACCAAACGGTTAGTAGGGTGCTGAGGCCGGTTTCAGTGACGGAATGGTCTAAGGCGTCACTCTCGTGTTAAACAGGCCTTCTGATGACTGGGAGATTGAGGCTAGAATCTCGGTCAGATCTATTGAGGGTGTTTAAAAAAAATTGTTTATCATTCTCATTTCACGCAAATGAGGGTATATTACCTCTAAAATGATTCCTTCCTCATCCTTACCCCATTAGAATAATTATCATATATGCATAAGTTTTAATCTAAGCAAGCCTTAAGACGCGGTAATAAAATAATAAGATGCTGAGAAAAAAAGCTAAGTAAATAAAATTATATATATATATAAAGCCATACATTTGTAACATATGTCCAGTTCAGTCGAATTCGATCTCGGACCTCCCGAGTGAATGCCAAGAGTGCAAACCTATAAACCGACTCTTCTGGTAAATATTGTCGACGAAGCTATTTTCTGGGATTCATGCTTTTTATCATTTAAATATGTTCAGGTAAACACGTGTTTTTATTTGACAACATTCTAATGTCAGTAGTTACTAACGATGACTTGAACTATTGACATTTCATCCTCGACAGTTAATGGTCCAGTGGTCGACCATCCATCTAGGTCAGGGATGGCGAGAGACTTTTCCGACCGGTGTGCCATTTTAAGGACTAGCTGACTTTTGAAATAGTTGAGTGTGCCATCTTATTTAGCCTACGTTTTTAAATTAGTATTCAAAAATAAGAACTTGTTGACTATTATTAAATGTAATGAACAAACTAAAAATAAAATGGTAAATATTTTAATACTGACATAATTTTATTGTCAAAACAAGTGTCTTAATGTCATAAATTTAAAGTAAAAACATTTTAAGTAACACCTTCAAGGGGGAAAATAAATTATATATATATATATATATATATATATATATATATAAAGATTAAAATAAAAAAATTACATAATCTTCTCCATTATGAATCAAATAGCCGAAGCTATTATTATGCTATTATTATCTCCATTATGGTCTGAAGCGTGCTGTATTTTACCATCCAAGATATTTATACTCAATCCACAACCTTGTCTTCAACAGCACACAAGACGACTTCTAACCCGTTGACTGTCTTCACAAAGTTCATTGTGACACGTGAATGACAGGGCTATAGGTTTAGTTTTTTTTAGAAGCGCGTCTTACTCCGTTCAGGTTGTATGCGTATTTACTAAATTACTCTGATTTGTCAAGGATGAGGAACGTTGAATTTTATGAAAGTGTACCCACATCTGTGTAAAGGGAGATGGGGAAAACCACCCAGAATACACCCGATCGGGGGTTTGAACCGAGATTTCCGCGTCATCGTCAGACCAGTCTGTTACGTGAGTGACGCCTCGAGGAAAGAGCTTTGGAACCAAGCAATCACGCGTTGACCGTGTGAACGGACCCACTTGGAGCAATGTATCTTGACCAATCACGCGTTGACCGTGTGAAAGGACCCACTTGGAGCAATGTATCTTGACCAATCGCGCGTTGACCGTGTGAAAGGACCCACTTGGAGCAATGTATTTTGACCAATCACGCGTTGACCGTGTGAAAGGACCCACTTGGAGCAATGTATCTTGACCAATCACGCGTTGACCGTGTGAAAACACCCACTTGGAGTAATGTATCTCGACCAATCACGCGTTGACCGTGTGAACGGACCCACTTGGAGCAATGTATCTTGACCAATCGCGCGTTGACCGTGTGAACGGACCCCAATGGAGCAATGTAACGCGCGGTAAGACCTGGCGTGACGTTAGGAGACACGCGCGACAAGGAAACGCTCGTATGAAACGTCACCAGACCAAGGGCGGCAAACCTATAACACGCGCGCAGTTTGAGTGACACGATTTTTAATATTTGGAAGAGCCTTGTCATTCAATGTCACGCCACCAATAACTTTACGAGTCAAGGTTTAGCAAGCGTCTTGGCGCGTACTGGAAATGAATCCTGTGTTCTGCCGATGACAACAATATGACAACAATATAATTCGTACATAAATATATCGACTAGCAAATGAATAGGGCAAAGATTGTTTAAGTTTTTGGTTTTATTAAATACTTATTAATTTTTTTTTTTTTCTCCAAGTTTCTTCAATTTTTTACTGTAAGTTATTAATAATAATACTATTTAGCACCGCGTCTTACTACCAATTCGGGTTATACGCTTTAAGTACTAATTACTCTAATGGATTAGGAATTGGGAAGGTTGAATTAGAGGAAGTGAACCCGCATTTGCGTGGAGGTGGAGTGGAAAACCATTTAGGAAAAAACCACCCTCAGTTTACCTGACCGAGATTCGAACCTCGATCTCCCCGTCCTCGGCAGTCGAGCTCAACACGACTAGCGCGTTAGCCAACTACGCCACCGAGGCGGGTAAAATTTAAGTTATTAAAATGAGTATTGTCTAAGACAGCGGTTCCCAACGTGTGCTCCGCGAATCATATCCAAGTGCTCCACGCAGAGATTGGAAAGAAAAATAAATGGGTCAGGCTCTCAAAACTGTGTATCTCTGCGGCCATGGACTGTGTTTGTTTAAGTATTGGGTAGAAACTATTCATCTCCTCCAGCGTGCTGTGAAGCAGTGTAGATAACAAGTATTATCAATTAAAACTAAAGACTTAGATAGTGATTGATAAAAAGATTAGTGAGAAAGAAAAAGCTAAAAATTAAATCAATGGAAAGTGAAATTAATGCGTTAAAATCATTTTACAATAAGAATCTTAGGTTAAATAAAAACATATAAAATAATATGNGGTTAGATAAAAACATATAAAATAATATGAGTCAAAGGGGGGCTAGTAGAATAAATTACAAATATATGGTTGACAATATTTATAAATAAACCTGCAAGTCAAGAATCTAACAAAACAATAGGTGTAATATGGTAATAACAATTAGAATTATTTATTATTCTGCTACTTTGTTCCACTTATATTAATTAATATTGTTTGACCATCTCGTAAGTACGTTTTTCAATCACGTTATATTTCATATAATTATTTTGCTTATGCTCTTATTCTACTTTGTATTTAACTTCTTTTTTAAACTGTATTAATTGCTAATACTTAGCTTATTATTTTTAATTAAGCCATATTTCATTCTAATTGTTATTACCATATTACACCTATTGTTTTGTTAGATTCTTGATGGTTTATTTATAAATATTGTCAACCATATATTTGTAATTTATTCTACTAGCCCCCCTTTGACTCATATTATTTTATATGTTTTTATCTAACCTAAGATTCTTATTGTAAAATTATTTTAACGCATTAATTTCACTTTCCATTGATTTAACTTTTTAGCTTTTTCTTTTTCTTTAATTCTTTAGTATCAATCACTATCTAAGTCTTTAGTTTTAATCTATCAACACTCCTTACGTAAGATTATTTTAGAATGTTTTCTAAAATGAAGTATTATCAAGCCGAAGTGCATGTGATGAGTCACCTCAGTCAGCTTTGCCCGCCCGCACCTTCTTGGAACCAATGGAAGACATCGAGAACGTCGTCGAAGCATACAGACTGCACCCGGCGAAATCAAACAAAGAGAAGGTGCCGGCCAGCTAGCCCCGTCAGTATGAGCACTTGATTGGTTTGATAAAATACAATGAGGTGAATCAGGATTCTCTCTGTGGCTACTAAAACATAGCACAGATACCGCAGATCTAGATATTATGTTGCAGCTGTCCCAAATTCAACCCAGTATAGTCACATTATGCAACTCAAAACAGTCACATCCCTCTCATTAGAATCTAAGTTCGTGGTCTATACTTTATAATTAATTGTGGATGCCAAGTGACTTTTTTTTTTTTACCTGTGAACATGTTTTAAATAACATATATATGTGGGTAACCTAGTGAGGATTTACAATATTTGCTTGGAGCGTTGCCTTACTTCATGTTTTTGTTGTTGCTATTTTTGGTTTATTTAGTTAAGTAAGTTCCTTATTTACCTGAAATTAATGGAGAAAATAACATTTTGAATGGAATAAAACTTTATATTTAAAATGGCGAGATGCCTAAAAACTGGTTTCCATCGTGAATACTGATGTCATTCGGTCGTGTAGGCGGAAATAGCGTCGCCCTTTTGCCAAAGACACGTATGTGTAAAATGGATGCTTTGAGAAACAATATTTAAAGCTCAAATTTTCAATGACTTTCAATGGGAAAAATTAACTTTAGATCAAATTTTAAACTATTTAGAACTCTAAAAATAATTCATGCTTTCGCTACGAAAAAATATCGACTAACAACTTTGTAAATACAGTTGGGTAAAAACAGCAAAAAATGCACATAAATGCCTTTGACATCAGAGCAACGAAAGTGCTCCATGACGAATTTTTCTCATAAAAAGTGCTCCGCGATTCAAAAAGTTTGGAAACCGCTGCTCTAAGACATTCAATTTGAATTAGTAACTATCCTTCTTTATGATGTAGGCCTAGGCATTATCAAAATATTAACAATTTTATTTGAGCTATTAATTACGTTTCATAATATTCAACAGGTTTTTATTAAATTCTCATTAAAACCCCTACGTTATATAAGCGCACTAGCACTATTTCAAAATTCAGCTAATACTCAAGGGGAATACTAGACTATTTCAAAACCCAGCTATTCCTCAAGGGGTACACTAGACTATTTCAAAACACAGCTAATACTCAAGGTGCACACTAGACTATTTCAAAACTTAGCTATTCCTCAAGGGACACACTAGACTATTTCAAAACACAGCTATTCCTCAAGGTGCACACTAGACTATTTCAAAACCCAGCTATTCCTCAAGGGGGACACTAGACTATTTCAAAACTTAGCTATTCCTCAAGGGGTACACTAGACTATTTTCAAAACTCAGCTATTCCTCAAGGTGCACACTAGACTATTTCAAAACTTAGCTATTCCTCAAGGGGTACACTAGACTATTTCAAAACTCAGCTATTTCTCAAGTGGCACACTAGACTGTTACAAAATTCAGCTAGTTATAAAGTGGCACACTGGCTGGGAAAGTCTCACTCTCCTTGCCTTAGACCATTCTACCACTAAAGTGTTTTTTCTAAAATTTCCTTATTACCAAAATTCTATTATACGTATTTATGATTTATATGATTAGGCTTTTCAGGGTTTTGAGTTATTTGAGATCGATCCGGAGAGATCTCCTAAATTTCTAGTTTCCTCATTCCTACCCCATTAGAGTAGTTAAATGTGCATAGACCGACGGGTATTCGAGTAGACTCGGATAAGAAAATCAACTATGTCGCTATTTACCAAACAAAAGTTGCCTATCGTAATGTTGGATGATCTTCTACGCAAACAAATATCAACCGTTCTTGAATATCTGTCATGGGCATTATAGAATTTCTCAACAAATTCTATCATATACTGATGATATATAATTATATATGGTTATCTGGGTTACATCACTCGTAACTCAGTTGGTTGGAAGATAAACAGGTACTTGTCTACCTTTGCCCAAGGCCGCCCGAATTCAGGCTACTAGTCGTGAATCTTTCCATGTCTCTAAGAGATGAGGTGATGATGATAGTCAAAACTCTTAAAACTAACATTAGTATAACTAACCAAACCCTGGGGACCATTGGAATAATTCCCCTTTAGGGAAAACTACCATCTAGGAATTGAACCCGGGACTCCCAGGTTCGTAGCCAGGGGCATTGACCACTACTCTCTTGATGTTACTATTTGTATAAAGTCAAACTAAGTGTATCTATTGAATCAATATTTCATTAATTTTGACAAAAAGAGTTTTTCTCTATAAAAACTTAAAAAAAAGCTGGCCCTAGCTCACCTGTCAATCCATCCCACTTAAACGGCTAATTTGAAATTTGCAGCTGAAGTAATTGTAAAATTTGTGGTGGCTGAATTTTTTTAAAATTCTCTACCATTTCAATACATCCTTAAGGGAACCTGCTAGGGAATAGTTTGCCTAAGCTCCTTAATTTTTTAAAAACAATTTTCTCATAAACTCATAAATTATTAAAACATCATAAAATATTTATTATTGTACAATTGTATTATAATTATATCCATTTATGAGAGATGGTTCGTTTATATTATTTTATTTTAAACACCGCTTCTTACTACTCGTTTGGTGTATACGCTTATTTTTATATTCAATCCAATTGATTCAAACATATTTTTAATCCAATGATAATTCTAGTACACTTTGACAATAATAGAGAGTTAAGAAGTGGTGATTATTTCGTCATGATATGTTTAGTTGTTTCAGATAAAAGTGTACCTGCA
>CABEEJ010006610.1:0-30754 GCA_901482245.1 Timema douglasi | reverse complement strand
GTAGGGTAAGGTTTGTTGTCACTAAGTATACATTGAACAAGGTAATTGGGATCTCTCAATGTTAGTGAAATCTTGCTTGCTTTTTACAAACAACAGGCCTTGTAGTTTGTTGGTAGGTAAGAACCCTTGGAAGAATAACACAATATTATCGGAAAACTAAAAATTTAATGTTGATTTTCTAGGTATAAATCTTGCAAATGACTGGGTATGCGGAGCAAGACTAGCATACGCTGTAATAATATTGTATGAGTAAACTTTATAACTTTTGGTATTCGTAATGTCAGTGGTCTCTGGTTCAATACTAAATCTTGGCCCTATTTTATACATTCATTAAATCCACTTCAGCATAGTTTTACTATTTTAATTCCGGTTTTCTTGCTAAAGTTGTAGCTTGGTATTTTACCATTCTTAGTCAACAAAACAAAAGTCTAAGTCCAACTTCAAAAAGTTCAAAACTTCAGTTAACCTAGCATAAATTTCCTATTGTTATTATTCTATGATAAATATCAAAACAAGACAAATAAATGTTAAAATATCAGGTGGCAGCTTGGCAATGAATACGCCTGCCATCGTGAAATTCATCTAATATGATCTCTAACGTCTTAGGATAGTTGCGATTTTAAAATATTGTTACAAGCCGGAAAACATGCCGCTATTATGAAATGGCGTGAAGTGGATTGTTGCCAGTGTGAGCAGAGCTGGTTGAAACTTTAGGCAGTGGCGTGACGAGGAGTGGTTCCAGGGTGAGCAGAGCTGGTTGAGACTGTAGGCAGTGGCGTGACTTGGATTGTTGCCAGTGTGAGCATAGCTGGTTGAAACTGTAGGCAGTGGCGTGACGAGGAGTGGTTCCAGGGTGAGCAGAGATTGTTGAAACTGTAGGCAGTGGCGTGACTTGGATTGTTGTCAGTGTGAGCAGAGCTGGTTGAAACTGTAGGCAGTGGCGTGACGAGGAGTGGTTCCAGGGTGAGCAGAGCTTGTTAAAACTGTAGGCAGTGGCGTGACTTGGATTGTTGCCAGTGTGAACAGAGCTTGTTGAAACTGTAGGCAGTGGCGTGACGAGGAGTGGTTCCAGGGTGAGCAGGCGTGGCAAGTATTGTCATGTTGAGCACAGCGTTTCGAGACTGTAGGCAGTGGCGTGACGTGGAATGGTTCCAGAGTGAGCAAAGGTTGTCGAAACTGTAGGTCGTGGCGTGACAAGGCGTGGTTCCAGTGTGAACAAAGTTTGTTGGAACAGGCTGATGGCCAAAATGGCACCTGATAAATGGTCTGGAGCTTACTATGACTGCATTCCAAAGGGATATTCTATCTCATCGCTTCTCGCGTTAATCAACTTTTTTCTCCAACCGATGTTTCATTCAGAGCCACTTCATATTTTCTACTGACTAGTTCCCCCCCCCCTCGGTTCCTTGTAGTGGGCCACTATACCCCCCTCCCCTCTATAAATCTCCTTGGCAAGTTGCTCTTTCCGACTGGAGACAGAGAAATATGACCCGAGGGGTTGGTAGACCTGGCGTGTCACCAGGGTATTCCCGCGCCAGGTAGACTACCTGATAGCTGTGGGGGGGGGAGGAGGGGGGCAGGCCAGGGTGGAAGGGGGTCGTGACCTCGCAATCCCATCTATTTTCCTCTTGAACCTTTTTTTACCTCTAAAGTTACACATGAGAATGAAGGGAGTAGGGAGGGAAAGGGGAGAGGGAGGGATGAGAAGAGAGTGTGGAAGGGGGAGTTGGCACAACTCCAGAGTCCAGATACTGCTTCTTGACGTGAGCTCTCATACATATTTAACACCTGTTATTGTTTACAAAGTTTTTAAACTTTGTTGTTGTATTTTTTCCCCGCTCAGAGAAAAATCCAAGTTATTAATGGCTTGTAACAAATCTTGTGAGAAGAGTTAATCCACATGGTATTTTAATATATTCTTCCCGCTAACGTGGGTACATTTCCTCTCATCTCCTACCAGTTATATGTAATTGTTACTAGCATTGTTACTAGTCGTGTCTTACTAGCCATCCGAGATAGCTGCCTATCTAATCTTAGGAGCTATGGTTTAAAATGATAAAATTTGGAGGAAATGTACAGGTATTTGCGGGAAGAAAGAGATGGAAAAATTATATTTCTAAAACTATTCATGTCAAGAATTTTATTATTGACCTTTCCGTTACCGACAAACCTAGACGAGACTGAAGCCTTTTATCACGTTCCCAACTATAAGGACTAGATATTATTTAAAGTTTAGTTCAGAGGTTGTTACCAGGGCTAGCAAGTCTTGAAGAGACTGTACTAGTAAACTGTTCCCTCCTCTCTATCAACTCTTGTGTTGTTACCAGGGCTAGAAAGGCTTAATGTGACTGTACAAGTAAACTGTTCTCTCCTCTCTATCAACTCTTGTGTTGTTACCAGGTCTAGCAAGTCTTGGAGTGACTGTACTAGTAAACTGTTCCCTCCTCCTTGCTATCCATTGTCCAACCACACATGTAATAATGCAACCAACGAGTATGTGTTATATTGTATTTAAAGGTTAAGTGTGACACGGAATACGAGAAGAGTTTGCTAGTTGAGTCCAGGGAAGCCTCTCTATCTCTGGTAACTCCAAGAGACACGTGATGCTATTTTTCGCCACTCGGTGAAATGACGTCTCCTAGTTATGAGTGTAGCGAGCACGTGGCGGGGCCGCGCGCACCTGAAACCTCTTATTGATCCACAGCCAGCCAGGTGGCAGGCCTTCTACTACTACCCCCCTCTCTCCTCTTCCACCTTTACTACGGCGTCAGGGCTGCAACCCACGGCACAATTCAATAATTCAGTGCCAGCTTTCGGTTCCTCTATGACGTAACTGCCCGGTGTTTGTACACCCTTGGCTGTATAATATGTTCCTGTATGTACACACCTGGCTATAAAATAGGATGTCTAGTACACCCCTGACTAGAGAATATGTTCATGTATGTACACTCCTGGTTAGATACTATTGACATGTATGTTCACCCGTGGCTAAAGGACATGGTCCTGCATATTAAACCCGTGGCCAGAGAATATGGTCCTGTCTAGTTCACCCCTGGCTAAAGAATATGGTTCTGTCTATTAAACCCCTGGCCAGAGAATATTGTCCTGTCTAGTTCACCCCTGGCTAAAGAATATGGTTCTGTCTATTAAACCCCTGGCCAGAGAATATGGTCCTGTCTAGTACACCCCTGACTAGGATATAATTCATGTATGTACACCCCTGGCCAGAGAATATGGTCCTGTCTAGTACACCCCTGGCCAGAGAATATGGTCCTGTCTAGTACACCCCTGGCTAAAGAATATGGTTCTGTCTATTAAACCCCTGGCCAGAGAATATGGTCCTGTCTAGTACACCCCTGGCCAGAGAATATGGTCCTGTCTAGTACACCCCTGGCTAAAGAATATGGTTCTGTCTATTAAACCCCTCTGCCAGAGAATATGGTCCTGTCTAGTACACCCCTGACTAGGATATAATTCATGTATGTACACCCTTGGCAAGAGGATATAGGACTGTCTGTCAACGTTAATGGACAAGTTGACTGAAAAGGCTTAAGACACCAGTTAAAATGTTGTAATTTGTAATCCAAGAGATATTTGTTCGTTTTCTCAAAATGTTAAGTAAGATATTTTTCCATCGTAGCAAGATAATTCCCTCTGAAAAACAATTTCCCGCTTCTTGGTCAAAACTCTATCTAATGACCTTACTCCTGTTCGGTAGTATCAAAAGGACATTTAGAAAATGCAAACAGAGGCTTCCTTTGGGCTCATTAGATTTTGTCGCGAACCAGAAAAGCACATGAAATCTTTATCACTCTTTGTGCACTGACAAAAACATTTATACAGGTTGGAGGAATATTTACAGCCGGTGTTGGCATTGAGCAGGGTTTTTGACAGTTTAAATCGGTGGAATATGGGCCATTTGGACACTACTTACCACCAAACAAACCCTTGACCAGTAAGGACCAATTCAATGTCACTTTATGGATCTACTGCACATGTTGAGTCTGAATGTGATACATTTTGTAATCACCTCTTCTTACTATCTGTTCAGGCTATAGGCCTACTCTAATGGGGTAGGGATGAGGAAGGAAGCATTTTAGAGGTAATCTATCAACACTTTCTTGGGAAATCATTAAGGAAATAAAAACAGTAGACCTAACTGGGATTCTGACTACGATCTTCCTGTTATCAGCAGGCCAGTCTAACACGATAGTGATGCCTTAGACTGTTTGGCCACTGAAGCGGGTATGTGATAAATTACTCTTGAAGTGCGAGTGTAAATTAGGTGGTGATATTATTGCAGTGGAGTGTAAACGAAGTTGGGATGTGATTGCAGAGGAGTGTAAATAAAATGTTGATGTGATTGCAGAGGAGTGTAAACGAAATGTTGATGTGATTGCAGAGGAGTGTAAACGAAATGTTGATGTGATTGCAGAGGAGTGTAAACGAAATGTTGATGGGATTGCAGAGGAGTGTAAACAAAATGTTGATGAAATTGCAGAGGAGTGCAAACAAAATGTTGATGTGATTGCAGAGGAGTGCAAACAAAATGTTGATGTGATCGCAGAGGAGTTTTAATAAAATGTTGATGTGATTGCAGAGGAGTGTAAACGAAATGTTGATGTGATTGCAGAGGAGTGCAGCGCAGACAGATGCAGTAAGGTTCCGTGTCAACATGGCGGCAAATGTCTCACCTCTGGGGACTCGTCAGCCGTCTGTCTGTGTCCCTTGGGTTACACCGGGGACCTATGCGAGACTAAGGTGGACCTACAGGTGGGTTTTATTCACTTACCTTTCTATGTTTCCTTATTTATAGCATGACAGTACCGGGTTCTCCAAACTAACTGAAACGAGCCATCACATTTTACACCTGGCCTTATCTTCTTCACTGGAACAGTAATTTTGCAGATTTTCTGATAATAAAACATATCTGGCCAAATTAAATAAATATTGCTACAGTACTATATATACATACAATTTAATCTACACTTGGTAATATCAACAGAGCTTGAATATTTGTCGCGGTCGGGGTTCAATCCTCGGTCCCGGCATAGATTTATCTGATTACCAAACCCTTACTTCACCTCTGACAAGACATCTTGTGAATGTGGGGAAAGCCAGACCTCCACCGTGGTTCGGATTCCACGCTAAACTGTAGGTCCTCCATTTCATCTCACAATCATACTACCATTACACATTAGCGTAAGTGCGTATAACCCGAACGGGTAGTAAGACGCGGTGCTAATAGTAATAATAATTATTATTATTGAATATTGGTCAGGAGTGTCGCAGAGTTTGACAAAGACTTTCTCTCTTTATTTTAAAAGTGTATCATCAAAGTCCGCTATACTCGTGACAAATATTCAAGTTCTGTTGAAGTTATTATTTGTTTACAATTACAAAACCTAACGTATCTACAGAAGCTATATAACCTGAACGGTTATCGAGATACGGCGAAAAAGAAAATACTGGTACAATATTTTATATATCTAAACAAGAAAATATTTTTTTCAATAAAAAGTGCATAAGTACTTACTTAAACTCGCGTTATATTTTAATTCTCATGGATATTTCGTAAATTCCGTATCCTTCAAGTACTTCATGAACTCACGGTCATTATATTTTTTTAATTTCGTGCGCACTCTTTGTTTGTTCTTGATCACGTGATGCTGTGTCAACCAATAGTAAAGTTTAGTACTTTGTCCAAACAAACACGTCAAGATAAAACAACTTCAGAAAATCATATTAAAAATAATAAACATTTCTATAATTTTATTTTATTTTATGGTTTTTTAGTCAAAATTACTGTTGTTTATGTTTTCTATGAATTGAAACGCTAGATGAATGATACGATACATTTTGAAAAGACTGACTGTTTCCTTTACTGCCATTGATACGATCATTTTGACCAGCACATCCATATTAATAGGGATGAGTAAGTTTGAATTTAGATAAAATGCACCCTAATTTTCTTGGAGTAAGAGTGAAAAGTTACTTAGAAAACAACCGTCAATACATCTGAACCGTATTCTAGCCCTGAGTTCCGGTCATCAGCAGGCTAACACGAGAGTGATGCCTTAGACCATTCAGCCACTGAATCGGGTTTCTATTTATTGATGAGCTAGATAGTAATTTAACCTATTTCACATAATATTAATGTATTTAACTTCCAATCAAATTATCTTAATTTATATTAAGTAATTACGGATCAATCTGTGACTGTAGAATCGATCTTTTACTGACTGGCTATTAACCAAGGAGTTTATGGAAACAGATGATGTAAAATGGGTCTTATACTGTTTTTCCCCCAGTACGGGTATAATACTTTAAACATAAAAAAAAACCTGTTGTTTGTAACGTGTGTATATTATCAGCAAGACTTGTTGGCTGCGGGCGAAGTTGTAACTAATTTTGAGCTCAAATTATGTTAAATATGTATTCGGTAAACTTCCCCTGCAAGAAAATGTGCTGAATATTTATTTAATTTTATTTATATATTTATATAAGATAATAAGAAAATGTATCATTTTTTAATGTCTTAATAGACATGTCAAACTTGTTTCATAATTAGGGCCACATTGGCTGTAAGAAAAAACAAAAACAAAAAAATATGCATTTTCATGGGCAAAGAATAACCCAAATACCAACAATACCATTTTTAAATGTAAATTTATGACTGATAACAATGAGAAAAAATAACAATTGAAAATGGGAGGAAAGTTTTTCCAAAAAAACAAACCCCGCCGCACTTTGGAATGAATAAAACTAAACTTTAAGAACCACGTGATCATGTATAGTTAATTTCTGACAAGTTGTTGGGCTCAGAAAAGTTCCGCAACAACTGGTGGAGGCTGTTGGAGGAGGTGGCGGATACCATGGTGAGAGAGAGCAGGCCCCCCTGGATCGGCACCAATTGATTAGGGCCACATTGAACATCAGAAGTGCTTAAGAGGCCACATCAACCGAAAAATTCTGCATTGCTCTTAACTTATTTTGCTAAAAAAATAATTCAAATTGGTATTTTATTATTACAAATAGAAAAGACTACCTATATAAAATTATAAAACAAATAATTTTTTCAGCAGAACTATGAAACCCTTAATTTGAAACGATGGTGTTGATGTTGAAACACTGAGATTAATGTCAGGATGTAAATACTATGCCAAAATGACAGAGTGTGTCTGTAAGCTGAGATCTCTCGTGTGTTTGGTTCACTTTCATGTGAGAATACAACTGTTAACACACGCGTTTGATGCCAAATTTTGCACATACTGGATGCGCGAGTTAAACATTCTTTGGGAACTGACCCCTGTATGAGTAAATTTGGTACAACAGCCTCACATGCCACAAAACTGCAAATTTCAACAATTGGGTTGTTTCCTCTACGTTTATAAAAATAGGGTCGCGTTGTATGATGGTTTATCACAAGGTCCGCGGGCTGCTAGTTTGATATTCTTGCCTTAGTATTTGATAAAGCCAGGATTGTACCGTCCTTACAAATATATTCATAAGGTACCCCTAAATTATCACTCTGTTCGTAATACTTATGAGTACCACTTTATTTATAGGTCACCCGCATCAATGGACACGTGGGCTAGAAGTCAAGCCCATCTAGTCTGGTCTACAGGTAGTGTGAAGGTTTGGGTTCTAAACCCAGTCAGGTATATTTAAAAAAAATTAAGTGGTTCCCTAATACCCACTCACATAAGTACGGGTTTATTTACGCTTTATTCTGTCCTCTCGTCTCTAATTAACTAGGTTAATTAAATGTCTAGAGCTCGGATGAACGGTAAGACACTTTGCACAAAAAATTGTAAAGGATTAAATTAATAAGTATGTATATCTAAGTTTTGATTTACATTTAAAAGACATCAATTAAGATACTTTGTTTTTTTAACCCAGTAATAACTTAGTATTCTACGTTTGACAACACTGCCTGCCTGCAAGGTTTGGCAACAAGCTCTCCTTTGTGCATTACCCAGACTCGGGAGTCCCTGATTAGACGATGTAATTAAGAGGCCTTGCCTGTTGTGTTAATTGGATCAGTGCATGCCTCTTTGCACAATCCATCACTGTTTTACAAACAGCGCGTCTGGCGGAGGGGGAGTAAAAGCTCTATGTTCTCAGAGTCACTGTTTCACAGGGGTCACAGGGTCAAAGGGCATTCCGGAGTGACGGACGGATGTCTGAGAGTATTTCGTTCGTCGCCTGAGGAAAATATATTACATTCCAGGTAGGAAGGAACACACTACCTCGTTTCTTGTCAAGCAGTGGATATGGAGGATAATGAAAGGTGTTGAGTAATAATCCACGTGAAGCAAACATAACATATACTTTATGCTAACTTTTCTTTTCTCACTTTCTAAAACCAGGGTAACAATACATATTGTTCTTTTTTAGAATCTACGATGCTGACATATAAACCACCAGTTGAGAACAGAATATTCTTACAAGTTTCCCCAACCCCGAGGTGTAGTATTTTGAGTCAGTGAATGTGACCTCGGCCGTTCCTTTTAGCAGGGTAAATCGAACAATTAGGGTGGACCCTCCTTTTGGATCGCGTTGTTAGAGAGGAGACCTCGCGACTTCTATCGGAGGAACACTCGTGGTCAAGCCATCAAACAGAACGGATGTGTGATAGTTAAACAGTACGTAGGTGAGATAAATAACTCTTACTTTGATTTAGCACCAATCATATAAGTATACGAGGCAGGTAGAAATACCAAACCAGATAATCAAATAAATCTTAAAATTTGAAATTTGTAAGTGGGGGTTGAAAAATTATGGAGGGGAATCAAAATTTCCAAAGATAATAGAAAAAAAACACATATGTGTGGTATTAAACCTAAATTCTGCAAGTAGGTATAAGGACCACTCAAAATAGCAATAAAAGTCTTAAATTTTAAAATGGGATTCCAATAAATAGGAAGGGGTGAGGGGATGTATAAGAAGAAACAAAAAACTCTTAAGTAAGGTATAAAGTTACATTTAGCAGGAATGTAAAGGGAACACTACTATTAACCAAAAATCTAACCTCAGTTTTTTTTTAACAAAAGAAGGGCTATAAACAGAAAATATAGCTTTTAGTTGTGGTAGGAAATTGAAATTTGCAGGGCAGGTAAAGGTACCACTCCAGATAACTAAGTAAGTCTCAAAATGGGGTATTTATAAGAGGTAGTTTGTGAAATAGTGGGGAAGGTGGGGTCAACATTTTCAAAACTAATAGAAATAACTACTTCTCTGAGTGGTAGACTTAGAACAGACAGTTACGGAGAAAACTCAAAATAACAATTTTATTTTTAAGTTTAGATTATAAAAACAAAGTGTTTCAGAAAACAGAATTAAACGTGACTAAACAGAAGAAGCTAACAACAATTATAGATCTCACAAAACAAATTATGACCCATTGTGGAAAATAAAGCTCAGATATGATATAATCCAACCATTGACCCCAACTAATAAGAAAGAAGTCACTGAAAATGCTTCTGCTGAGGCAAAGAGAATCTCTATTATTTAAAAAAAAACGATAGGTCTATCATCTCACGAGGGACAGTTTGCTCTATTGGATTGTCATGAAGGGAGTGAAGTGAAAACAAACTCTGATAACAAGTTATTAGATATTGAGAATTTTGTAGGTGTTAAAATAGATTAAAGAAAAATTTCTAAAGATACCATGGATACCTCCCCATAGCTGAATTTTTTATTGAACCAAAGAGACGTTTAAAATTTTTTAATATATTGGCTATACAAATTTTCTTGGCTCTCCTCTCCGAAGGTGAAGGGTATATTTTGACACAGATGCTTCATTTTTGCCTCAGAATTTGCTGGAAGAGGAACCAACCAGAAGTTGCATGTTCTCGTAGCAAAACCTTTTAATAAGTGGAGAGAGGCATTGGAAATTTTAAGACATCACTAAAATGCAGCATCATAAAAAGTGGAGCACTTTACGCTGGTTGTGAATGGAAAACACTCAAATATGTTGATCATATTGACAATGAAAGAAAACTTCAGGCTGAATAGAATCTCGCTTAGCTGGTTCCGATTGTGAAAATGGTGGTGACATGATGCTAAAGGAACATTTGCAGGATTCAGGAAAAAAAACTTAACTACAAAAGTCCAATTATTTAGAATGATTTAATCAAAATGTTTGGAGAAGTTATTCACGATCATATTAGTAAAGAGCATTAATGCTGCCGGATTATTCTCAATTTTGGCAGATGAAACAACAGATATGTCTAAAACTGAACAACTATCACTTTGTGCGCGTTATGTGGATGAAGTGAAAGGTGTAGTCTGGGAAGACTTTATAGGATTCGAACCAGTTTTTGATATTACAGGCCACAGTTTGGCAGACACAATACTAAATATTATTACTACTTTGGGCCATATTCCAAGAAACTAACTGTCCAGGGATATTATATAGCCACCTCAATGTGTTTCAACTCCTTGCCATAAAGGATTGAAGTGCTTAAGATAATAGTGACACAAGATACGTCCCAGGGTGCTGCTTCCCTTCTGTGACACACGCTGGGTGCAAATACACGAGTCACTACTTCTAAGAGCTATACGACCCAGTTGTTCATGCGCTTGAAAGCATTGGGACATCATTTAAGGTGTGGCAGAAGGGAGCACGAGTAATTTTACAGTTTTTATAGTATTACATTTTTTTGACCAAAATAAATAAAATATCTTTCCAGTAGCAATGTAGAGTTTAGTTTTCTGCACATGCTAATATCAACAGATCTTGAATATCTGTCAAGGGTGTCCTGGAATTTGGTCAAAATTTTTTCTCTTTATTTAAAAAGTTTTGATCAAATTCCAGAACACCCTTGACAGATATTCAAAATCTGTTGATATTAGCATGTGCAGAAAACTAAAGTCTACGTTGCTACTGGAGAAATATTTCATTTATTTTTGCCAACAAATGTATATTCTATATAATGTGAAAAATACTTGCACTCCCTACTGCCACACCTTAACCCAGAGTGTACTAAAAAAATTCATCAACATCTGAGCTGTAACACCAGCGGATTATTTATTATGGCTTTGAACATAGTAGTACAACTTTAAGCCCTTTGTATTTATGTAAGACCCTCCAAAGGGTCAATAGTGATCTAAGGGAATGTTCCTCACATATTGAAAACTTACTGGCTCAGTTAGAAGCACTACATTAGAAAGCTGAAAGGGAATTTGATCTCCTATTTGATGATATTGAGACAATGCTTCAGCTCATAGATGGAGAAATAACTTCAATTCCAAGACGTATTGGTAGACAGATAGGAAGATATAATATGCCAGCCACAACATTAAGATAGTATTCCAGACGCTCACTTTACATTCCTTTTATAGCAATATGATTTCCGAGATGAGGACCCTTCATTTAAAACAGAAAAGGCTGTTTTTGGCCTTCCATAAAATTCTTCCCAATCCTTGCATAAGCTTAAAATTAGTTGATAATGACCTCTAAGGTTGAGTTTACCTTTACAAATACAATCTTTTTGAAACAACAGATTTTCAGCAGAGTTTTCAATCTGAAAAAAAAAAAAAAAGTGGGGAAAAGCCAAAACCAGCTTAATGCCTACTAAATCTCTTTAGTACAACGAGAATTTATTCCCTAATTTAAAAATCCTCCTTTGAAGTTTTGCGACACTTCCTGTTTCAACAGTATCTTTGGAACGCTCTTTTTCAACTCTAAGGAGGTTAAAGACGTATCTGAGGCATTGGACAGGGGAAGAAGACCTGTTGACAGTATTAGCTCTATTTTCTCTTCATCTTGCGATTGATATTGATCCACAAGACATTATTACTTATCATACGTTTCTCGAAGTAAGGGCCTCGTCGTGATAATCCTGTTTTATTAGGTTATTTTTTATATTTTTTACCAAATACGGTGTTTGAATGAAATATTCTTTTTTTATATAAAATAAGCCTAGTATATTTTTTAACTCCTCTTATCCCCACAAACATAGTTTCTAGATACAGGCCTGTTGTAGCCTCATAAATTAATAAGCAATAATATAACCTTATAATAAACGTTGGTAGTATCGTAACTATCTGGCACTCGGACAAAGTAAAATACCGTCGATTTGTAACTAACGTGCGAGAATCAAGGAAGATCAGGTCATATCCCAAATTGGTCAGGATCCAAACCATGCTTATCCGGGTTAGATACAGTGGAAAATATGATTTGACTACATTTTATTTACTATGTTTTTTAATCTAATGTCTCTAACTTATGTTTAGTTTGTGTAAATACCCTGATTTGTGCTAGATAAAATAAATATATTTCTTTGAATAGAAAGTTGTATTTCGGTATAAAATGTTGGTTCTTGTAGTGATTCAATTCTTATTTAAGGTGATTCGTCCAGCAAGCTTCTCCTAGAATGAATAGACTATAACATTTTGACAGGGAGTTTTTAATATGGTTGAAGGTGATGTTGTGTTGTGAAGGGGGAGATGGGCAGGCAGAGTGTGAAAGTAAGCTGGGATTGCCAGCATTTTGTTCACAACAGTGTTGTCTTATTTCCGATAAGGAAACTTCGCTGTTATTTAGTCATTTAGAACATGAATGAATGGCCACCGCTTGGTCCACCCGGAAGTTGTGGTCTTGAGTTTGAATCCTGGCTACTAAGATTCATAGAATATTAATAATTTAAAATAATGAACTTATTACACGTGTCGCAAAGTATTTATTGTACCGAATACTATTAGGCCTATATTTATAAATATGTTCTTGGAAGAAAAAAAATTATTACTCGGCAATTTAATTAAATAGTTTGATTAGTGAAAGTTTAAAGGTTATTTTACTATTCTTTTAGTACCGAGTCTTACTATGAACTCACATGTACTAATTACGCTAATTAGTTAGGGATTATTAAAGGTGAATTTAGAAGAAGTGCACACGCATTTGCATAGAGAGAAAGTGGGAAGCAATTTATAATAAAAGTACCCTCTGTACACCTGACCGAGATAAAACCCCAATCTCCCTGTCTTTAACGATCTAGTCTACGACGAGAGTGACGCCTTAGAGACCATGTTAGCACCTGAGGAGGTTTTAGAGGTCTTTATTTGTAGTAAATACAAGTATTACTTTTCGTTGATATTATAATAGTTAACAGAGTTCATGATTCTCACCTTACAAACCGGCCGAAAAGCTGTAAAAATGTTCGAATGCCACGTAGGTCAAGTGGCCTACAGTACTAGGACCAACTGATCGACAAGCTTATGCATAAGAAGGCAAAGTGATTGATAGCCAAACGGTTGACCAAATAATTAAAACTATTTCAAAACTTCAGTGCGTCAAGTGATCGACACGTTTAGGACCATTAGATAATATATACAACTGTTCGACATGAGAGGACCTACTGGTATACAAAAGTCGAGATGGATTGACCAATTGACCGACAAGTTAATACATTGCAAACAACGTGTTTGACAACAAAATCGTAAATAAAAAATAACAAGTAAAATTTATGAAATATTATTTTTTAATAAAGTTTATAGCTCTAATAAATACTAACGTTTGTGGTCACACGGTCCAATGCGTCATTCCTATTCATTATTATGCGTATGGCTCAAACGGGGAGTGAGAAGCTAAGGGAGGAAAATACCAATTTAGTGGATTTTTTTAAGCACCGCGTCTTACTACCTGTTCGGTTATACGATAATTTTGTGGATTCAAATCATCATTAGTAAGGTATCAATTTTCTAAGTTGGTATTTTTGGGTTAACCAGTTAGCTGTCAATTATTTTGTCCGCATATGCATGAGTTCAATCAGTTGGTACAATTCATGTACTACTCGTGTAACTAGGCCCCGGGACATCAAACAATAGTTGATTATGAACCAGTGATAACAAGGTCCCCGGGACATCAAACAATAGTAGATTATGAACCAGTGGTAACAAGGCCCCGGGACATCAAACAATAGTAGATTATGAACCAGTGGCAACAAGGCCCCGGGACATCAAACAATAGTAGATTATGAACCAGTGGTAACAAGGCCCCGGGACATCAAACAATAGTATATTATGAACCAGTGGTAGCAAGGCCCCGGTGGGCTCCGAGTTGAAGCTGTGATTAAAACTAAGATTTTTAGTGAATATGTTGAATATATGATTTAGAATTATTTTAATAGGACGATCATTATTTGACAACTAGAAAAGTTACTAGAAATGGGTTTATTAATTCATACGTCAAATCATGCGATCTACAGCTGTACCTTTGATAAAGGCCTATACTATAATATTTACATATGTTATAGTCTGAACTGACTAAACTGACTACACTTTCACCTATATCGTCAGTTCACGTGGATATGAGATCATGAGCGAGGGACGAGTCCTGGTTATCTCTGTGCTAGAACACTGACGCGCTAAGATCCCACGTTCAATTTTATTCTAATGTCCAGCTGTCATTTTTCAACAAATTTAAATTAATTAAATTGTATTCTCCTCCATACGTAAATTTCCGTAGTTAAAATTATTTGCAACCTGTGTGTTGATATTCATTAGTAATTATTTAAGGAAGACGTAATTCAAACCAAAAATTTGTGGTGAATTTAAATGTATGATATAGTTCCTTACCAACTCCAAGTAGGGAGCTACTATATCTTTATCAAATGATATATACGCCACACCTATATCTCCTATATTTGTTATGAGTTTATTACGTACCTGAAAACATCTTATATCAAATCTTTCATTGTTTTAAGTTTATATTGATTCTTGTTCGATTTTACCATTTTGTTTCGTTTTCTTTGTCTTGAGACACATTGCTTTTTAGGGTTGAACTTAGCCAGGTTCAATAAACACGCAAAATTATGATTTTTTTTTTTTTTAGAAAATGCCTAAAGAAATGCAGTACTCTTGTGACATTAGATTTATTTTCAAAACTTTAAGATTTTATATAATTTTAATGTTCAATTTACAACCAGTAATAAAAGTGAAATAAACTCATATATTTCTATTGATTCATGAAGTTAATTGTAATATTTAGATAAGCAATAGGTTTAAAATAAATACTCGTTTTGATGTACCAAGAGATGAGTTCCTTGGACACTTTGAGTGTCAAATTACTTGAGGAAGGATAAACAGACAAAATAAATGTCATGACTCGTCACTTATGTAGTAAGACGCAGTGCTAAAAAAACCCCACTCAAGTGTGAGTCATTAGTCTGAGACCAGGGTAGCCCGATCCTTCCTTGATTGGTTAGTCTGTGTTATTGGTAGGTACAGTCAAATCAAGAAGTTTCACGAAATGCACATAACAAATTTACATTTGGTTTGATCAACATGGTGGCCATAATAAAATAAAAGAGTAGAGTTAAGCTAGTAAACCAAATAAATTTTAAATAACGGCATTATATACTACAAAATGATATAAAATCAAAGTATCGGGGTATAAAACGAAAAGTACTTGTATAAGATCAAAGATTATGTAATTCTACAACTATTAAATAGCTTGCACTTCATATGCATGTAAAGCTAGAATAAATTTAATCCCCATACATTAACTTGTTAACCTTAAAATGAGTACGTAAAATGGATAAAATAGTAATTTTGACTACTTATAGCTCGAGAACTGTAATGATTTGAAAAATGGTATCAATATTTATAGCTTATATGTATACACTTATTAAAATAATACAATAAAACTTTGATGGTCGAATGACCTTAAGTGATAAAGTGCAACAGATGGAAAATCTACGGGTAAAATGTGTGTATACAAAACCAGACACTAAACCCCCTTCGATGGTCGAATGGTCTGAGACGTCACTCTCACGATAGATTGGACTGCTGATGACGAGGGGATTGGGTTCGAATCCTTGTCCATAACACATTATCGTAATTAATACACATGTGTATAGTACGGTTGGGTAACTGTGAGACGCGGTTAAAGGAAAACAAGTGGTCAGGGGTCGTACATTGACATGTTTTTATCTAAGATGGGATCCTGATTGTGAAATAATCCCGGTGATTCGGGTCGTACTACCCGTCAGGTCTATCTGCATATTTACATTGATAAGTAAAGTAGAATTTAGAGGAAATGCAGATTGAGAGACTATTTAAAAATTACCCCTGTATAATCCAACATCTCTATATCTGACAAACCATACCAGACTGACGCCTTAGAGCTATCACGGTTATTCTCTAGCTGTACGACTTGTTTTTGTAACAGGTACCGGCGTTCAACGGGTCAAGCTATCTGCGCTATCCCGGTCTGGGGGGCTCCGCCCTCTCCTGGCTCGACCTGCAAATGACCTTGAAACCTGGCACGGAGGATGGCGTCATCCTGTACAACGGTCACCGCTCAGATGGAGTTGGGGACTTTATGGCCGTGTACATGAATGGCGGTCACCTGGAGTTCACCTTTGACCTGGGCACTGGAGCGGCCACCATCAGGTATACAGCTTGGGGTTTATCTGGGCACTGGAGTGGCCACCATCAGGTATACAACTTGGGGTTTACCTGGGCAATGTAGCGGCCAGTATCGGGTATACAGCTTGAGGTTTATCTGGGCACTGGAGTGGCCACCATCAGGTATACAACTTGGGGTCTATCTGGGTACTGGAGCGGCCACCATAAGGTATACAACTTGGGGTCTATCTGGGAACTGGAGCGGCCACTATCAGGTATACAGCTTGGGGTCTATCTGGGCACTGGAGCGGCCACTATCAGGTATACAGCTTGGGGTCTACCTGGGCACTGGAGTGGACACTATCAGGTATACAGCTTGGGGTATATCTGGGCACTGGAGTGGCCACCATCAGGTATACAGTTTAGGGTTACCTGGGCACTGGAGCGGCCACTATCAGATATACAGCTTGGGGTCTATCTGGGCACTGATGTGGCCACCATCAGGTATACAGCTTGGGGTCTATCTGGGAACTGGATTGGCCACCATCAGGTATACAGCTTGAGGTTTATCTAGGCACTGTAGCCGCCACCATCAGGTATACAGCTTGGGGTCTATCTGGGCACTGGAGTGGCCACCATCAGGTATAGAGCTTGAGGTTTACCTGGACACTGTAGCGGCCACTATCAGGTATACAGCTTGGGGTCTATCTGGGCACTGGAGTGGCCACCATCAGGTATACAGCTTGAGGTTTATCTGGGCACTGGAGCGGCCACCATCAGGTATACAGCTTGAGGTCTATCTGGGCACTGGAGTGGCCACCATCATGTATACAGCTTGAGGTTTACCTGGGCACTGTAGCGGCCACTATCAGGTATAAAGCTTGGTGTCTATCTGGGCACTGGAGCGGCCACCATCAGGTATACAGCTTGGGGTCTATCTGGGCACTGGAGCGGCCACTATCAGGCATACAGCTTGGGGTCTATCTGGGCACTGGAGTGGCCACCATCAGGTATACAACTTGGGGTTTACCTGGGCACTGCAGCGGCCACTATCAGGTATACAGCTTGGGATGTATCTGTGCACTGGAGCAGCCACCATCAGGTATACAGCTTGGGGTCTATCTGGGCACTGGAGCGGCCACCATAAGGTACACAACTTGGGGTCTATCTGGGCACTGGAGCGGCCACTATCAGGTATACAGCTTGGGGTTTATCTGGGCACTGGGGTGGTCACCATCAGGTATACAGCTTGGGGTTTACCTGGGCACTGTAGTGGCCACTATCAGGTATTCAGCTTGAGGTTTATCTGGGCTTGGAAAGGCCACCATCAGGTATACAACTTGGGGTCTATCTGGGCACTGGAGCGACCATCATTAGGTATACAAATTGGGGTCTGTCTGGGCACTGGAGCGGCCACCATCAGGTATACAGTTTGGGGTCTATCTGGGCACTGGAGCGGCCACAATCAGGTATACAGCTTGGGGTCTATCTGAGCACTGGAGCGGCCACTATCAGGTATAAAGCTTGGGGTCTATCTGGGCACTGGAGCGGCCACCATCAGGTATACAACTTGGGGTTTACCTGGGCACTGTAGCGGCCACTATCAGGTATACAGCTTGGGGTCTATCTGGGCACTGGAGCGGCCACTATCAGGTATATAGCTTGGTGTCTATCTGGGCACTGGAGTGGCCACTATCAGGTATACAGCTTGGGGTCTATCTGGGCACTGCAGCGGCCATCATAAGGTATACAACTTGGGGTCTATCTGGTCACTGGAGCGTCCACTATCAGGTATAAAGCTTGGGGTCTATCTAGGCACTGGAGCGGCCACCATCAGGTATACAACTTGGGGTTTACCTGGGCACTGTAGCGGCCACTATCAGGTATACAGCTTGGGGTCTATCTGGGCACTGGAGCGGCCACTATCAGGTATATAGCTTGGGGTATATCTGGGCACTGGAGTGGCCACTATCAGGTATAAAGCTTGGGGTCTATCTGGGCACTGGAGTGGCCACCATAAGGTATACAGCATGGGGTCTATCTGGGAACTAGAGTTGCCACCATCAGGTATACAGCTTGAGGTCTATCTGGGCATTGGAGCGGCCACCATAAGGTATACAGCTTGGGGTCTATCTGGGCACTGGAGCGGCCACTATCAGGTATACAGCTTGGGGTTTATCTGGGCACTGGGGTGGTCACCATCAGGTATACAGCTTGGGTTTTACCTGGGCACTGGAATGGCCACCATCAGTTATACAACTTGGGGTTTACCTGGGCACTGTAGCGGCCACTATCAGGTATACAGCTTGGGGTTTACCTGGGCACTGGAGTGGCCACCATTAGGTATATAGCTTGGGGTTTATCTGGGCACTGGAGTGGCCACCATCAGGTATACAGCTTGGGGTTTACCTGGGCACTGGAGTGGCCACCATCAGGTATACAACTTGGGGTTTACCTGGGCACTGGAGCGGCCACTATCAGGTATACAGCCTGGGGTTTACCTGGGCACTGGAGCGGCCACTATCAGGTATACAGCTTGGGGTTTACCTTGGCACTGGAGTGGCCACTATCAGGTATACAGCCTGGGGTTTACCTTGGCACTGGAGTGGCCACCATCAGGTATCTACCTAGGCCCTGAAGTGGCAATCATTTGGGACTGGGGATGCAACCATCAGGTATACATCCTGCAAGCTACCTGTACATTAGAGTGAGGACCATCAGGTATACAGTCTGGGATCTACCTGGGGACTGGAATAGCCACAATCAGGTATACATTCCGGGGTCTACCTGAGCACTAGGGATGAAACCATCAGGTATACACCCTGGGGTGTACCTAGCCATTGGAGCAGCCACTATCAGGTATAAATTTTGTAGTCTACCAGGGCATCGAAACAGATTTTTAGCATTAGGGTATATTACAATCTGTTAAGACTCCCAATTTTAGAAGATATTAGTGGTTTATTTCTTTTTTCTTATGGAGCACTCTAAAAGTTGCATACTTTGGTTGAAAAGGGGTAAGTAAAATACTTGACTAATGAAAAGGTAAACACCACTGTGGAGAAAGTACCCAGTGAAAGTACAACACGGAGGAAAGTGATCGGCAGAGAAGAGGACTAAGTTATTTGCTCCTTGTCCAATTATGTGATGGGAGAGTAAACTTCCCAATCAGACCTCCTGTTTGATGTCTCCGAGCAAGAAACGAGGGTTAGGGACAGTCACTTACTCAGCCATCACTTTGTTGACTCTCTTTCTGCACCATTAGACTACAGGTCTGTCATAACAACTCGCTAATTAATACCAACTCGATCAATAAACTTTCATCACAGCGATAAATTTGTTGCGGAGATTCTGGAGGATGACGTAGACTGTGAGTAGACTGTGACTCTACAGCAAGATGTGACGTAGATAGTGAGTAGACTGTGAATCTACAACAATATGTGACGTATATAGTGATTAGACTGTGAATCTACAACAAAATGTGACGAAGACTGTGAGTAGACTGTGAATCTACAAACAAAATGTGACGAAGACTGTGAGTAGACTGTGAATCTACAGCAAGATGTGACGTAGACGTGGTGAGTAGACTGTGAATCTACAACAATATGTGACGTATAAAGTGATTAGACTGTGAATCTACAACAATATGTGACGTATATAGTGATTAGACTGTGAATCTACAAGATGTGACGTAGATAGTGAGTAGACTGTGAATCTACAACAAGAAGTGATGTAGACTGTGAGTAGACTGCGACTCTACAAAAAAATGTGACGAAGACTGTAATAAGACTGTGACTATACGACAAAATGTGACGTAGACTCTAAATATAGAGCGACTCTTGAGATTGAAAATGTTTCCTATTACAATATTTTCTCTTGAGAAAGTAATAAAAGTATTGTGTTTTGAAAACAAACTTGATCAAACTTGGTCAATAGATATTTCTGTGGATGATTCAAACTATTTGTGAATCTGGAAGGAAGGAAGAAGTCCGCTCACAAGTTACTCCTATTGATGGTAGTTTATTGTTCGTACGAACATCTTGTAGACAGGGGGGCGCGTTCAGATATTCCTGGCGCCTCCCCCAACATTTGTCATGAGACTCGTGATCGTCTGTCTGTCTATCTGCTTCAGTCGATAATAACTGTCTCCCCCCAATTCCCTTCCAACCACCACCTCACGATCAATCTGCTGTCATGGCTACTCCATTAAATAAAAATATTCTCTATCATTCAGAAACATGAATTAATGAGATAGCCCGTACAGATGGATAAGCATAGGAAGGTGTTTGCTGGGGAGCTTAAGTATATTTTTAATTCTAAATGTTTTAATTCCTACTCTCTTATCGTACAAATGAGGGTGCACCTTCTCTAAATTATACCTTCCTCGTCCTTAAATCAATATCGTAATTAATTATGTTATTTTAATGGTTTTCGTTTTCTTCACCGCGTCCTATTACCCATCTGAGCTATATGCGGTTATTAATTATATCGCAGGACTAAACATAATTATAGTATCCAATATTTAATTACTAACATCATATGTTATTTGATATATCCATATAATTATAATTAATTAAATTTCAAAATAAACACATACTGATTTAAATTAACTAGCGTATGATCTAATAATGGAGATTAACTATCTTTCATGGTAAATATATTCTTTGAATGATGTATTATCATTTTTTTTAAATTATCGCGTGAAGATTAATAGACTATTGACCAACCTTTGCTGTTTAGTAATCAATAAGTTTAGTCGCAGTTAACTTTAAAACCGCTATGTTGGAATAGTACCTGACATTTACTTCTTACGTCAAGTCGTGTGATCTACAGCGGTCACTTTTGACAGATATTATCAATACATAGAAAATAGCAATAATAATATATTAAAATGTTATCAATTCGACTGCAAATAAATGTGTTTGTATGTTCTTAAAGTTTCTTTCTATGAAAGTTGAACTGTAGCAGGATGTTCACCAAATCAGAGAGATGAAAATTTTGAATCGGCAGTGGCGGCTTGCGAAAGGAGGGGTTAAATGGTAGAGGAGGCACCTAGAACCTATTATACATTGAAATATTGTAAATAGGAGAGTGGGTTATAAGAAGGGAGGAGGGGTAGATAGGAAGCATGGAGAATAGGAGGGGGGGAATGTTGGGCCAACTTTGAAATTATTTTAATTGACTTATTGATGATAAAAAAATGTAAGTATGATTTATTAACATAACGAGTCTACAAAGGCCCGCACTCATTTGTTTCTTTACTAATTCTTTTTAGCACCGCGTCTTACAAACCATTCGGTCTGTACGCCTATGTACTGATTACGCTAATGTGTTAGGGATGAGGAAAGTTTAATTNTATACGCACTTACGCTAATGTGTAATGGTAGGGTGATTGTGAGATGAAATGGAGGACCTACAGTTTAACGTGGAATCCGAACCACGGTGGAGGCCTGGCATTCCTCACATTCATTATTTTAGTTAACTTTGATGATAGCAAATGATAGCAAAGTTAAGTATGATATTTTAACATAGCAGGTCTACAAAGGCTAGCATTCATTTGTTTCTTTACTACTTTTTTTTCACCCCCTCATCTTACTACTGTTCGGGTTATACGCCTATGTACTAATTAAGCTAATGTGTTAGGGATGAGTAAGATTGAATTCAGAGGAGGTGTACCCACATTTGTGTGGAAAGCGTAGGGGAAACCATTTAGGAAACACCACCCTAAGTACACCAGACCGGGATCAAACACCGCTCACCCCATCATCGGCAGTCTCTAGTATACTGCGAGAGTAGCACGTAGGACCGTGTGGCCACCAAAGTGGGTATTTTTTACTACTAAAACTAATACTACTATCACTAATTATTATTATTATTATTATCAATTTAATCAGTTGAAATTATTTTACAGAAATAATAATTGAAAATTTTCCGTCTCACATATCTAACCAATTATGAAATGAAATTGTCATTAAATTAAATTAATTTATTAAATTAGTTTTCAGGTCATGAATTTTTTTGTGAGACAAGCTCATCGTTCAGGTAAAAATAGTTTTTATTTCATAGTTGCTCAAAATTATTTTAAATTTACCAGCGAGCGATGACATAGTTCGGAAATGAGAAAAATATTAGCCACCAGAATTCATGAGGCAATAGTTAATATAAATAACTAAGCACTTTTTGGTCATGAATATTTATGTATAGGTCATAAAATATGGTTTGTATAATTGGGTGACGTGTATCAATGCCTAAAATGTGTACTGTTGCACTGTGGGTAGGAAGGGGTACTGACCGCAACACGCAGCACTAGTTAGAGAAATGTAAAGAGAGGGTTGGAAGGGTAGAGGAGGGAGGGGGCTCTTGACTGGCGGGAAGTGAAGGTAAGGCTTGAACTCTGATGGAGATTAAGAAAGATGGCAGGAGAAGGAGGGAGAGCTTCAACTAATATAAGAGCGCGCCTTTCTCTAATCTCTCGCGACACTTTCTAAAAGCTCAAAGCTCAGGAAACTTCCCTCATCCAAAGGGAATAAGATTAAAGTAAATATAAGACGACGGGGGTGGTGGAGTGGATAGAGCGGCTGACTCAAGGACGAGTGCTTTCTTCTCCTCCTTTGGCCTGCGAACAACAAAGAGGCTCAGAAGAGACGAGATCTAGGAGAAACTAGTCTAGGAAGTTTCCTTGTTTCTCTCTCTTGATGAGCTTCTATCGATCTTGTTTCCGAAATAATGTTTTACCCCGGGACTCTAGTCCAGTGGTCACGCGGTCCAACTGTCAGACTCATTTAGTCTGTTTTGCTCCGGGACTCTAGTCCAGTGGTCACGCGGTCCAACTGTCAGACTCATTTAGTCTGTCTTACCCCGGGACTCTAGTCTAGTGGGCACGCGGTCCAACTGTCAGAATCATTTAGTCTGTCTTACCCCGGGACTCTAGTCCAGTGGGCAAGCGGTCCAACTGTCAGACTCATTTAGTCTGTTTTACCCCGGGACTCTAGTCCAGTGGGCACGCGGTCCAAGTGTCATACTCATTTAGTCTGTTTTGCTCCGGGACTCTAGTCCAGTGGTCACGCGGTCCAACTGTCAGACTCATTTAGTCTGTCTTACCCCGGGACTCTAGTCTAGTGGGCACGCGGTCCAACTGTCAGAATCATTTAGTCTGTCTTACCCCGGGACTCTAGTCCAGTGGGCAAGCGGTCCAACTGTCAGACTCATTTAGTCTGTTTTACCCCGGGACTCTAGTCCAGTGGGCACGCGGTCCAAGTGTCATACTCATTTAGTCTGTTTTGCTCCGGGACTCTAGTCCAGTGGTCACGCGGTCCAACTGTCAGACTCATTTAGTCTGTCTTACCCCGGGACTCTAGTCTAGTGGGCACGCGGTCCAACTGTCAGAATCATTTAGTCTGTCTTACCCCGGGACTCTAGTCCAGTGGGCAAGCGGTCCAACTGTCAGACTCATTTAGTCTGTTTTACCCCGGGACTCTAGTCCAGTGGGCACGCGGTCCAAGTGTCATACTCATTTAGTCTGTTTTGCTCCGGGACTCTAGTCCAGTGGGCACGCGGTCCAAGTGTCAGACTCATTTAGTCTGTTCTACTGGAAATGACCCGTCGCGGTGGCGTAGTTAGCTAACGCGCCTGTTTCGTGTTGAGCTAGACTGCCGAGGACGGAGAAGATCGAGGTTCGAATCTCGGTCGGGTGAACTGGGAGTGATTTTTCCTAAATGGTTTCCCACTCTCCCTCCATGCAAATAGGGGTTCACTTACTCTAAATTCAACCTTCTCAATTGCTAACCCATTATTGTAATTAGTATTTAAGCGTATAACCGGAACTGGTAGTAAGACATAGTGCTAAATAAAAACTTACTGGAAATGGGGAGGTCGGGGTTTGGATACAATCCCGAGTGCACATTGTGTTTTCTTCAATAAATAGTTCTTCAACCCTCCATCTACACAAATATAGGTACAGTTACTCTCAATTTAACCGTTCTCATCCCTGCGCGTACAACCGGAACGGGAACGCAGTGGAAAAAAACTTTATGTTAGTGACGTAATGTCATGTTTGTTGCTATCCCAATTTTCTTACGATGTATTTTAAAAGTTACTAGATCTACTTTCATGTATTCATATGTCAAGTCATATGACCTCTAGCTCTACTTTTTTATAGATATTATAAATAACAATAATAATATAGTAAAATGTTATCAATTTTGACCGTAAAAAATATGTTTGTATTATCTAAAAAATTCTTCGAATGTCCACTCATTGGAGAATCCAGTTATAACAACATTAGGATCCGTTTGCAATGCGCATGCGTGTGGTTCTCAGTCCACCCACCCAGTCTATCTCTGTGCACTAACGAGGATAGAGATGAACAAGATAGAATTCAGAGGAGATGTGTCCACATTTGTGTTGAGGGAGAGTTGGCAACCATCCAGGAAGAAAAAAAAACATCACTAACCCTGGTTAAGATTCGAGCCCCGATATTTTCGGTTAATCAGACCGGATGAGCCTGACATTTATACCGCGTACCCACTGATGCAGCTGATATCAGTAACAGAGTGAGACTATAATCCTGACAGTACTCATGGCCCTAATCTTCCCAGTACATCATGTTGGGGTATCGCCCTCAGATTGGTCTATTTGTGTTTCATACAGGCTGTCGCTAGTTGGAAGTGTAAGATGGAACATTCCCCTTTCATTTATTCAGGGAAATATTCCAGCTATTTGAATGGAACGAGTGTAATCGAGATATCACAAGTTGTAAGCTTCCACTTCAGTTTAATTTCTCCCGAGGGCGTTAACACCAGAAACATTAACAAATTATTTATAATTAAGCAATAACGGCGATAACATTTCTCTTCCCACACTCACTTATCGATCGACTACAGCGCTTGGTGGTTGAACGTGTCACTATAGTGGCCCCAGATAGAAAACAACCTGCGCAAATCCACATTCTTCTATTGCGCAGGATGAGAATTGAGAATCAGTCTATGATCAGCGCTTGCATGCTTCACATCGGCTGTCTGGAAGCACCGTGCTACACTAGCTACAGTGGTCTTACTTAACACTTCTATGGTTTTACATGACAGCTATACCTTGATTTTTGTTGGAAGAACAGTATAGGAAATTTAAATATATTTATTTGCAGCCAAAAATGATAATATTTTACTATATTATCTGTATTATTCTATAAGTATTGATGATATTTATCAAAAGTGACAGCTGCAGATAACACAACTTTATGTATGAATATATTAAAATGGTTTTAGTGACTTTAGTAACTAACTTATACTGTTCTTCCTACCAAAATCATACTTTATAGCAGAAGCTAGCAGATGGTATCAGTAACGCCAACATTGTCTAAAAGTAACTTTTGTCACCATATTTGGAAATAATAATTATTTTCTAATTACTACTATTATTATCACTAAAAATATTATCAATCACTTTTAACAATACTTCCCCAAAGATTACAGTATAATTTTACTTTCCATAATCAAATTTAGTAAAAAAAAAGTCTAGTAATTTAATTTTGGTTTTTATTTGAACTCTTGTGGCAATTACCGGTTAAATAGAGTGTGAACTTTTACATTTAATGGTATTATATTCAGTTATTAGTATTGTTATAACTGCCCTCGCATATCTTTAACATAAACAAATGGTTTGTGATAATAAAGAGGAAAAAACATTCAAAATGTTTGTGAAATAATATAAAGTTTAAATATAGTAAACAAGAGTATTAACATCATTGCCGCGTAACCGACAACGGTCCACTTTTTTTCACGTCATCTACTGGCAGCTTTTATCAAGTGGCCATATTTGTTTTGAGCCCATAAGGCCACTTTTAACGTTCTCTTGCTTTTAATAATTAATTTGAATTAAACAGCAAAAGAAAACTTCAATATTAAGCTACTAACTAAACCGTTATTCTCATAACCAAAATCAAACAATTTTAAAATACAGTATAACAGTGAATTATCGTATAAAATACAGTTAATAAAACCACGTGCGTGAGTCAACAAGATGAAGAACAAAATATTGTATAGTTGAGTATTATTGATTTGTATTTAGGCGTGACTATGCTACCGTTAATAATTTTATTACAAATTTGAATATTAGTGTCTTTTTTGAATATTAATTCGGCTACTAAGTAATTTGTGTGTTCTTTTGTGAAAATTATTTCAGTGTGTGAGCGTGTTATCCTCGGAAAATAAACAGGTTTTTAGTGATCTTTGAATAATTATTTATCTAATATAACCTTAAAGCGTGTGATAAATTAAAATAGCGAGTGTTTCTCAGTGATTGATTACATTATTCGATAATTTAAGTGTATCAAGACTGTCAAATAAATCTTTTAACCCCAAGATTGTGGTGTGTTTCCCTCTAGGCTAAATCTCGAGTTTTAGAAATTTTATAGTAGGCCTATTCCAAAAAGATCTGTGAAGTGTGATAAAAATTACTTGCGTGGCGAGTCTGTCACCAGTGTTGATCAAATAAATACCAGGCTAAGACTTCAAGTTATAAGTTATTGTATTTTTATTAGAGACTTTGTTACAACTGTTTAAGAGGAGTGAATCTAAAATATATTTTTGTTAATTCCATATTGTGTCCCGCACAGTGACGTTAGTAAGTTTGTCTGTTTATTAATTGTATTTTACAAATACATGAATATAACAGTAATTTATCATAGATTTTCGTACAACTTAAGTCTCAAGTTTTCTTCATGGTTCTTTAATTTCATTTTACGATGTCCATGATATGGTATTTTATACCGAAACATGTCGGAAGAATATAAATCAGCATCATTCTAATGGCTGATTAACACAAGGAGTAATGGGGCTGAACCAAGATAAGGCTTGGATTTTATACATAACCTTAAAATAAAAACTATTATATTTTTCATAAACGTTGTAACTAGAACATATTCATTACTTTATTAAACCTCATTTGATAATGCTAACCCACTAATTCAATTTTATTACCTAATTTACAACACTATTGATCTTTAAACTTTGTTTTTGTCCTTAATTTGTTGTATCCAAGTTTTGTAAATAAATTTTAATATGGTATATGTGTATTTTAGACTTGTCGTCAACCCATGTTTTAATTCAGTTGATGTTATATCACTTTATTGAATTTATATATATATATATGCCATTTCGTAGCTCATTAAAAGCCAAATAAAATCATTCTTTTGAATATTAAAAGTGACTTAATTCATAGACCAATTTTAAAACTATATAATTCATTCAATTGGAAAGCTATATATTTTGTTATAGCTATTCCTGAATTTTCAAGTTTACTAACACTCCTTACTTTAAACTACTTTAGAATGTTTTTTGATACGTATTATTATTATTATCACCGCTTCTTACTACCCGTTCGGGTTATACGCACTTACGCTAATGTGTAATGGTAGGGTGATTGTGAGAAGAAATGGAGGACCTACAGTGGAACATGGGATCCGAACCACGGTGGAGGCCTGGCATTCCCCACATTCAGAAGTTGTTATTAATACACGTCTCGTTGGAGGTGAAGGAAGGGTTTGGCAATCAGATAAATTTGTGCCGGGACCAAGGATTGAACCCCGGACTCCAGCACAGAAGTCTGACACTTTAACCCTATACTGCCAGGTCACCAATATGTTGTAATACTGTTAAAAAAGTTTGACTGTTTTTTTTCTTCTAGGTGTATAATATATAGAATACAATATATAGAAAATAATTAAAACAGTCATAAGGTTTCTTGTATAGACCTAAATTTTGACTGTCAGAAGTGACAGCTGCGAAACACATGTTTTTGTAGCTCATATGGTTTGGCGTAGGGATACATAATTTGGTCTAGTAACTTTTCAGAGCTGTCAGTCAACACCAAAGAAACCGTGTGAGGGGTGTAGACAGAATAAGCTGCTACAAACTGTGTTTTTATGTGAGTGTAGATCTTCAGACTAGTGTAGTCGCGCCTTTCTGTCTATTCACTGTGCCCACAGACCAACCGTTTCCGCAGTGTTGGAGGGGTTAAATGGTAGCGGTGGCATCTAGACCCTATTGTACTTCAAAATATAGCGTGTTAAGAGGCGTGGGGGTTATAAGAAGATGGATAGTTAGGACGCACGGAGGATAGGGGAGGGGGGGCAAGACAAATGTCAGGCCAATATTAAAATTATGTTAATTAACTTATTGATGATAAACAAATTAAAGTAAGATTTATGAACATGTTTCTTTACTACTTTTTTTTAGCACCGCGTCTTACTACCCATTCGTATTATACACCTATGTACTAGTTATAGTACTGTGTTAGGGATAAAGATTACTCTAGAAGAATTGTACCCACATTTACTTCGAGTGAGAGTGGAACACCATTTAAGATAACCTCTCTCAGGACACCCTACCGGGATCGAACACCGATCTCCCTGTCATCGGCAGTCTAGGCTAATGCGAGAGTGGTGCGTTAGACCGTGCGGCTACTGAAGCTCGTTTGATGGGGTTTCTGGTGTTAACGCCCTTCGGAGAGATTAATCTTAAGTATAAACGACATTTGGGACATCTATATCTTGATTACATTAGTTTCATTTAATTAGTTGAAAGTATTTTACAGAAATAATAATTGAAAGTTTTCTGGAAATAACGTAGAGAAAATAATTGTCCGTCTCTCATCTGTGTGCCAGCCAACTTCTTAGAAGAGGGGTAAGATTACAGTTATTACAGTAGATGGGTTTTGTGAAAGTTGTCAAGCTATAACGATGAATCTGCTTAATAGCATACATTATAATAACATATTTGTACCAATAGACGGTAAGAACACGTCACTAAAAGTCTTGGTCGACATTGAGAACAATATTCCTGCTAAAGCTATCCCAGTCCTGCCTGTTTGGCTTGTTCAAGGAATGCCAGATTTGTAAGTGTCTCTTCCTGTCTTGGTTAGTCCAAGAGTCGTGACGTCATCCGCCCTCCATCTTGAGAACAACTAATAAACTATGCATCGGTCGACTCACCAATTTTCTCCTCTTCGTTCACAAAGTCATTCTGTGCATTTGATTATATCTTTCACCTCCTCCCCTTCCACTCTCCCTCCCCCCCCCTGCTTCCCTCACCGGGCTTCTTATCAGTCATGTACCATAGACGGCCACGTCAGTCAAAAGATCTTGAAGAGGTGGCGCGGTAAATTGGTTTTAATTATTCTTAGTAAGGACGTTGACACACAGAATGACGATTGAAAAGAAGATTCGGTAAATACTACTTAATGTATTAAGATTAGTGACGTGCTCCAGGCTCAATGTGCAAGTATTTCGTGAACTACTAAACTACAACCTGTAGTTCACGAGTTACTATGCTACAAGCTGCAGGTCTCGAGCTAATGACCTACAAGCTGCAGGTCATGGACTACTGAGCTACAAGTTGTAGCTTGCTAACGACAAACCAACAAGCTGTAGTTCACGAGTTACTATGCTACAAGCTGCAGGTCTCTAGCTACTGACCTACAAGCTGCAGGTCACGGACTACTGAGCTACAAGTTGTAGCTTGCTAACGACTGAACAGTAAGCTGTAGGTCGGGAACGACAGACCAACAAGCTGTAGGTCTGTAACGACTTACCAACAAGCTGTAGGTCTGTAACGACTGATCAACAAGCTGTCGGTCTGTAACGACAGACCAACAAGCTGTAGGTCTGTAACGAATGACCAACAAGCTGTAGGTCGGGAACGACTGACCAACAAGCTGTAGGTTGTGAACGACTGACCAACAAGCTGTAGGTCTGTAACGACTGACCAACAAGATGTAGGTTGTGAACGACTGACCAACAAGCTGTAGGTCTGTAACAACTGACCAACAAGATAAAATTCACTAACGACTGATTAACAAACTGTAGGTCACGAATGACTGGGCAAGCTGTAGATAGTGAACTATAAGCTGTAACCTGTAAGTAATGTCTGTTGCAAAGGAGATGGATAGTCATGCGTGGTCTTTATGATATTAGGTCACAGACAAGTTGTCTGTGTACTAGGTCCATTGTCTCGACACCCAAAGAAGAAAAGGTCGACTACCAGATGTTTGTAAATTGTTCTTCAAAGCATTGTGGCTCAACATATATTGCTGCGTGTGAATTAACGGGCCACTCAATCAAGCTTTTCTCTATATTTTTGATGAATAATGTGTTGAACGTTACTTTATTTATCTTAAGCCGAGGTCAGGTGAAGTTCTGAATTCCATTCCATGCATGGTGGTAGAATATGTCATTGGTAATATTGTGGTTCACCCTCCCACGTTGATGAATAATGTTCACCTGGGAAACTGTGGGCTGTCTAACCTTGAGTTAGGTTGATTGTGATGTCACATTGCAGGAGCAGTGAACGTGTGATGTCACATTGCAGGAGCAGTGAACGTGTGATGTCACATTGCAGGAGCAGTG
>CABEEJ010006609.1:14125-30971 GCA_901482245.1 Timema douglasi | reverse complement strand
GCCGGGGTTCAATCCTCGGTCCCGGCACAGATTTATCTGATTACCAAACCCTTCCTTCACCTCTGACAAGACATCTTGTGAATGTGGGGAATGCCAGGTGTCCACCGTGGTTCGGATTCCACGTTAAACTGTAGGTCCTCCATTTCATCTCACAATCACCCTACCATTACACATTAGCGTAAGTGAGTATAACCCAAACGGGTAGTAAGACGCGGTGCTAATAATAATAATAATAATAATACTTAAAGAAATAGGTTTAAAAGTGAACGCTGAAAAGAATAATACTTTGTTAACACAGATTGAGGATGATAGTTGAGATATTACAGTAAACAACATATCATTTAATAGGGTTAATTAATTCATATATTTAGGAACAATATTATTTTAACTAGCAATAACAATATAGATTGGAAATTAAGAAAGGAATACAATCGGGAAATGCTTGTTACTACTCGGTCAGTAAGCTGTTGACATCTTGTCTACTGTCAAGGAATGTAAAACTCAGAATAAACAAAGCCATAATTTTACCGGTTGTTCTCTTATGGATGCGAAACATGGCCTCTCACCCTAAATGATAAAAATAAATTTAGGGTGTTTGAAAACAAGTAATTTAGGAAGATATTTGGTCCAAAAATGGGTGAAGATAGTGGGGGAGTGGAGAAGGCTATATAATGATGAGCTGCATACCCTGTGCTCATCACCAGACATTGTTAGGGTAGTAAAATCTCACAGGTTACAGTGGGCAGTTCATGCAGCACAAATGGGAGTATCTAGAAGTGCGTTCAACGTATTGAACGGCAAACCCACTAGGAAGACCCAGACACAGATGGGAGGATAACATTTGGATAGACCTGAGAATGATAGGTTGTAATGAGATAGACTGGATTGAATCAGCTCAAGACATGTGTAGTAGGCCCTACTTTAGTTAGTGTGGTAATGAACTTTTGAGTTCCTAATGCCATAGAGTAAGTGTTGTTTACATCTCGTCCACATAAGATTGATTTTGAGAATATATCTGTCTTCACATCTCAAATTTTCCTTACACACAACAAAAGCAAATGTTCACTGTATAAAAATAAATATCTTAAAATTATTCTAACTTATATACCACCGTAATTTATTATTATTATTATTAGCACCACGTCTTACTACCCGTTTGGGATAAACGCACTTACGCTAATGTGTAATGGTAGGGTGATTGTGAGATGAAATGAAGGACCTACAGTTTAACGTGGAATCCGAACCACGGTGGAGGCCTGGCATTCCCCACATTCACAAGATGTCTTGTCAGAGGTGAAGGAAGGGTTTGGTAATCAGATAAATCTATGCCGGGACCGAGGATTGAACCCCGGCCACCAGCACAGAAGTCTGACACCTTACCCCTAGACCGCGAGGTCACCGGAATTAATGTAACTTTAATATGTAAGCCTACAGTAAGTTAATTTCTCAGGTAACCCTCATTTATTAAGTAACCAGCACCTGCCTTGTTTGTCACATGGTCGAAGGCGCTAATAGATCACAGTAGGCTAGTCTGCCAAATACATTGAGATCAGGGTTTGATCCTGGTCAGGTGCATTGAGGGTGGTTTTTCCTAAATGGTTTTCCATACTCCCTCCATCCGCATTTGGGTGCACTTTCTTTAAAACCTACCTAATTTCAAACACATTAGTGTAACTATTGTGAACAAGTATTTTTTAAATTATTTTGATAAAAAGCCTTTGTAACCCGCCTCGGTGGCGTAGTTGGCTAACGCGCTTGTCGTGTTGAGCTCGACCGCCAAGGACGGGGAGATCGAGGTTCGAATCTCGGTCGGGTGAACTGGGGGTGGTTTTCCCTAAATGGTTTTCCACTCTCCCTCCACACAAATGCGGGTTCACTTCCCCTAATTCAACCTTCCCAATTCCCAATTAATTAGAGTAATTACTACTTAAAGCGTATAACCCGAACTGGTAGTAAGACGCGGTGCTAAATATTATTATTATTAAAAAGCCTTTGTAAATCTTTTATTGAAAATACCTATAAAGTAGACTGTCACACGTTTATATCAAAACTGTGAATAGCTTAAATAAAAATGTTAAACTTTATTTTAGCACCACATCTTCTTACCTTTTCAGGTTATAGGCCTACACTAATGAACTATGGTTTTTAAAATGTGTTATGAGAAGAAATTGATGGAGCAAGATAGCCTAACATAGGCCTAAACAGGCTACATACATAATCAGCCGTTCCTTAATGGGGCAGTCAAGAAACTGTGCCTGTAGCTCAAAGAATAACAACTCTATACGCAATCCATCCTCACTAACTTCCTCCACTTCTTTATCAGTGCCTAGGCTACTCCCTTCTCTTCAACAACATAGCCTACAGTAGCCCCATGGCTTCTTTGGTGCTGACTGACAGCTTTGAAAAGTTACCACACCAAATTACGTATCCCTACGTCGAACCAGATGATCTTCAAAAACATTTGTTTAGCATCTGTCACTTTTGACAGTAAAAATTCAGGTATATACCTACATTTTGACTGTCAGTAATCAGCTGTGAGCTGTCAGTAAGCACCAAAGAAGCCATGGGGCTACTGTACATACATGTAGTACATGCTCTTTTATTGTTAAAATCACCATTGGGATAATCTAGGGGGTCTTAACTGTTCTTTGAAGGTTTCGTTAATACAAGGAATGTTTTGTCCTGCACAATACTACTGCAGAAGATGGCAGGAAGTTACCCGGTCAATTTGCTGAGTTTTAGAATATATTTTTTTTTTACACTTTGGAATTTTTTGATAAGGTTTCTTTTGTTATAATCGGAAACTTCAGAATCTTGTTGTGTGAATAGGTGCTATAAAACATAATATTTATAATAATTTAACACCGAAAAAAAAAAGAATCTTGCCATCGCTTCATATTATCCAATATGAACCGTGCATAAAAATAGCGCTATGTGATTCGTAAATGTGTTCATGAATATAGTGCAATATATTTAAGAATCCCAGAATTTAATGAAAAATATGTTGTTGGCATTATGTTTGTTTGGGATAGTTCGTAATAATACAATTGTTAACTATCTCGTATTAAAATACTTTTGGTGCCATGTTGTGACATTCTTTTGAATATCTATGTTCTATATTAATTTTCTTCCATGAATTAGGTTTACAGGTTTTCTAAAATTTTTTAAAATAATATCCCACGTCCACATACAAGTAAGAAACAGACTCTCGACCTTCTGGGGGTTTTGCTGCGTTCCTTTTGCCAGCTCGAGTCCTTCAACCCTGGGCCTCGCTAGCAGGGCTGTGGAGTTGTACGCCAAACCTATGACTCCGACTGTGACTCCTTTACTTTTTATACTGTCCAACTTGGACTCCTTTTTTAATGGCAAATATATATTAATAATAATAATAATAATAATAATAATGAGTAGTATGCCCATGACAAACATTACAAAATAGATGATATCACCATGTGTAGAAAATTAAAATAAATGTTTAAACTGTGTTGCACCAGTCGAAACATTTATATAATAATTCACAATAAAAATGTTATTATAGTAAAATCACTTGACTACAGTAAAATAATAACCAATTAATAAACATTAAGGGTGACCTGGCGGTCTAGGGGTAAGGTGTCAGACTTCTATGCTGGCGGCCGGGGTTCAATCCTCGGTCCCGGCACAGATTTATCTGATTACCAAGCCCTTCCTTCACCTCTGACAAGACATCTTGTGAATGTGAGGAATGCCAGGCCTCCACCGTGGTTCGGATTCCACGTTAAACTGTAGGTCCTCCATTTCATCTCACAATCACCCTACCATTACACATTAGCGTAGGTGCGTGTAACTCGAACGGGTAGTAAGACGCGGTGCTAATAATAATAATAATAATAAACATTAAAATGCTAAGTACTAGCGTTGTAGTACAAGACATCTCATCACCAACACGTGGGTCATAAGATTAGTTCTTAGTTTATAATTGAATTTAAAATTTAACCTATTTATTTAATTACAATTTTTAGATAAGTAAATTTCCAAAATTCCTATGAGAGTAAATATTCATTAATCTATTCATATAATAGACTAAAACTAATAATAATCACAATTGAAAATTACCTAATTCTGAATGTTCTGTCTTTGTTTGTATGCCATAATATGTCTATGCCAGTAAGAATCGAGTTTGACACTATTACAAGTTCTTTAAGTCAGAGTCGGTACCTCTCTACCACCTCCAACTCCGACTCCTCAGTGCTGCTCACTAGTGTCACTGCTGGGTGATGGTAGGACTAACCACAGCGCTCCTAGTGGTGAAGGTCTCAAGCTGCCAAAAGGAGCTCAACCATTTTAACCTGGAGGTTGAGTTTCTCAGTATATTTTTTGTCTGTGGCCTAGGCCTATATAATTATTTTACAATTAATTCTATTGTTAGAAACTTACTTTTTTTGTTGTACTTATAGGTGGTTAAAAATAGGCCTGTAAAATTAATAATCATATGAGATAGAAAATATCTAAAGAATTTCAATCTCAACACTTACTACTCTTTTTCTAAATAAAAAAAAAATTGATGATTTCTTAGATTATTGGTTGGTGTTCTTATTTTAAACTGCTTGTCACAAATGATCATTTTTGTATTCTTATGTTGTGCAATATGAGATATATTTAGAAATATAAGATGGTAGGCCTATTTTCTATTTTGACTTTTAATAATCGTAAGAGTTTGGATTTAGCCACTCACCCATGTTTAATAATCCCAATTATTTGTTGCCAAGCCCTAATTATCATTTTACTTTATTAGTTTCAAAAATATAATATGCGATAAAAACACATTATTTTTTTATTTTAAAATATTGGTAAATTATTTAATTCATTTTAAATTTTAATATGCGTTTTGAAAAAAACAACAAATTAGTAAAAAACTGAAATAAACTGTGTCAAAGTTATTAGACTACTTTGAAGGGAGTTCTAACTTAAGAGTCAAATGCCCCTTGCTACAATACCATACAACTCAACTTTGATCATCAATTATATATAATATAATAAATAATTCATAATACATAGTGAATATTAAAATTTGGTTACAATTAAAAGGCTTAAGATTATGTTTTGTATTTTCAACTTTTCCACTAAGGAAAGCTAAATTTAAGTTATGCCTAGTTAGTTTTATTAACCTAGAAGTTATTTTTATTAAATATAATTGTAACAGTGTTAAATACTGGGGCTACTATCTTAGGCCAGTATTAGAGCCACTAAATTTTCTTTAAAGTGCTTATTGCTTTTAATAGCAAAACGGATTTAGCATATTACAACTCAAAATATATATACAAATATGCTATGTGTACCTTTGAATTTGGGAGATGAGTTTTTTCTTTTGCCCTGGTAGCCGCCAGCTACAAGGGAAGTACCCACAATTCTAACAAACTTGCTTGATTATAATCTATAGTTAGTCATTCATCCCACATCATTACAGTTCACAAGTTATTCACTATGTGGTGTGCACAACAAAATATTTATAACATGTTAAAGAAAAATAATGTTTTCTTCAGTTTAAAAGTGGTAAAATGATATTCTTCTTAGCTATATAATCTAAATACTGTTATATACCCCGATAATAAAATTTGAGTTTATCCCATTTTGTAATACACACAATGTCATTCTTTAGAATTATAATGTTTTAACCTAACTCCACTCTTTAATTTTATTAATAGATCTCAATTCATCATAGAAAATATTGATTTGAAATGTATATTTCATGAAACTTGTTGTTTTAACTGTAGACCCCCACCAATTGTAGAGAAAACACTGATATTTAGAACATAATATGTACTCAAGGTCAAGTAATGACACACCCGGGAATAGCAGAGCAGACTCCTGCTTCCGCAATTGTTTGGTTTTTCTGGAATGTACCAAGACATTGCTACTAGCTATATTTTCCAAATGTGTGGAATGCCAGGCCTCCACCGTGGTTCGGATTCCACGTTAAACTGTAGGTCCTCCATTTCATCTCACAATCACCCTACCATTTCACATTAGCGTAAGTGCGTATAGCCCGAGCAGGTAGTAAGACGCGATGCTAATAATAATAATAATTCCCAAGATAACCTCCTAGCACCATATTATGTTAAATTCCCTGTAAATATATCGTAGATTAAAAAATCTTGGTAGTTTTTTTTGTCAAATGACCTTAAGCAGACTGAATACAGTGCCCTTGGGTTTCATCCTCTGGCCACAATAGATTACAATTTAAATATAATCTACCTAATAATAGTAGTAATAATAATACAGCTGTTCGGCCAAATCATGTTTTAGAATATCTCGTGAATGGCTCTGGTAGTGCGACTAATTTAAATATAATCAATGATTTATGTTTACATTGCTACGGTTGTGGTTGTTTTTATCATAAATAGATTTGTAGCCCAGAGATATGTATTAATATGTACAGTAGCCCCATGGCTTCTTTGGTGCTGACTGACAGCTCACGGCTAACAGCTAAAAGCTTTGAAACGTTACTCAGACCAAATTATGTATCCCTACACCGAACTATATGATCTGCAAAAACATGTGTTTAGCAGCTGTCACTTCTGACAGTCAAAATTTGGGTACATACCTAAATGTTGACTGTCAGAAGTCAGCTGTAAGCTGTCAGTCAGCACCAAAGAAGCCACGGGGCTACTGTAGCAAACATGACAGCTGCAGATGACATGACTCTTTATGTATGAATATATTAAAACTGTTTTAGCAACTTTAGTAACCAATGTCTTCTGTTCTTCCTTAATTAGCTTATCCTTGTCGATCACAGTTATACAAACACAATAAAGTTGAACACCTGTACACGAGTGAGAGAACATCACAGTCTTGGTTGGCGATAGTACCACAACACACCACCCACTGATCTGCTGCACGGCCCGGAACTTCGCCTGTCAAATCTAAACGAGTATTCTCCTCGCTTCGATTAGATCTGTCTAGTTGGGAGCGGGCCTTTAGTATGTGTGTAGCTACTCACATTAACCTAGGATACATACATGGTCACATATAGCTATGTATTATTTATTTGGTGGGGTGTCATTCAACAGATCTGTCGAGTGCTTCAGTATGTTTTATTAACAGCGTTCTTTATTAGTTCCTGAAACTTCCTCTTGTTTCCTTGCTTAAGGTCATCCCTCGGTTGCATTCTGGCCCTCTTATCCCTTCACCTAACCTTCTATTACATCACTTTCTTCTCATAATTTGACCCAGCCAGATGATTTTGTAAAATCCCCGGAACAATATTTCTCCTTTCAATAACTCTTGTTAGAACTATTTCATTAATCTCCTGATCTGTCACCCGCCTCGGTGGCGTAGTTGGCTAACGCGCTTGTCGTGTTGAGCTCGACTGCTGAGGACGAGGAAATCGAGGTTCGAATCTCGGTCGGGTGAACTGGGGGTGGTTTTTCCTAAATGGTTTTCCACTCTCCCTCCATGCAAATGCGGGTTCATTTCCTCTAATTCAACCTTCCTAATTCCTAATCCATTAGTGTAGTTAGTACTTAAAGCGTATAACCCGAACGAGTAGTAAGACGCGGTGCTAAATATTATATTATATCCTGATCTGTCCACTATATCCTCTCTATTCTCCTCCAACACCACATTTCAAATCTTTCCAAATATGTCTTCTCCCTTTTTCCCTGGTTCATATTTGTTTCATCTCCAGGTGTATACAGGTACATGTCTGTTTGAAAACAATGTATTACAACAATGTATTACACCAATAATGGTTTCATATATTCATGTTGGCAGCCTGTCCTGGAAAATGGTGGAACAAGACTTGATGCTGCTCCAGAAGATACTGACTTTGAGCTGTGGGATTCTCGATTCATGCTGCGCGGGGATCATGACCTTGACTTAGCCGACAAGCACGCCAGGTCAGGAGTGTTTCAGTGGCCGCAGACAACTCGACGAAACTAGGCTACTTTACGATGTTGTCATTCAGAGTACTACGTGAATATCCGTTAATACTTTCCCGTGCGTTGCCGAAACACTCACATCTATGGTTGTAGAATGGATGGAGGATGGAACAAAACCATTCTCGTCAAGCTATGGCATATTTGGCGCCCTGCAATTGCTTTTATTACTTTTATATGTACAACCCAGCAAATTAGAAACTACAGTAGCCCCACGGCTTCTTTGGTGCTGACTGACAGTCAATATTTGGGTATATACATAAATTTTGACCGTCAGAAGTGACAGCTGCTAAACACATGTTTTTGCATATAATCTGGTTCGGCGTAGGGATATGTAATTTGGTCTGGTAACTTTTTAAAGCTGTCAGTCAGCACCAAAGAAGCCATGGGGCTACTTGTAAAAAAGCAGGACTGAGTCATTTTAAAGCTCTGGATTTTATAAAATGTTTAGTAATTATATTTTACCAAAATATGACTAAACTATAATTAATAGGGTGATCATATATTTTTTTTAGAAAAATCAGAACAAAAAGATGCATCACAGAGGGGACTATTTTTTACTATAAAAACAGTGAGTATAGGGCCTACTTTACCTACCAAAAATAGAAGAAATAGAGTAGAAAGAGGAAAAATAATAGCAGATTAGAGAAAAACAAAATAGTTGAAACACCAAAGTATTTATTGAATCACTTTTCATTGCTAATTCTAGGTGACAGTTAGATCAAGTCAAATAATACCTAAATAACATTTAGTTTCATTGTCAATTTCAATTAATAATATTTGTCACCATTGGTCGTATTAGTTACTTGTTTGATGTCTGGTTTGATCACTTTGGACTTTGTTGATATTTTATTAGATCATATCAGCTAATTCAAAAGACCTAGCTATCCTAATCTGTGAGATCAGGAAAAATATATCACAAGGGAAAGAAGTGTTAAGAATAGTTTAGGTTGCTTTTACTTTTTAATATGTTAACAAATAATCTGAATTATGTGAATTAAGCTCGATTTTGTAACTAGAGTAAGCTATGACAGAGTAAAATACAAGTGCATGGTACCTAATAAGGTATGTGAATTGTTTTAATACGTATGCAAACCATATCATCACCATCTCTTTCCAGTCTGTGGACGGGTCACTTTAGTAGAATGTCTCCATCTTCCTCTATCCTTCGATTGCTTCCATTCTTCTACTCTCACTTGCACACTTTCTGTTATCAGCTCCTCCCATCTCTATCTTGGCCTCCCTAGGCCTACTTTGTTTCAGACATTTACTTTGGCATCCTCATACCTTAGATGAAATTAAAACAGGGTGTCTACCATCCGGGAAAATCAGGGAAGACGGGAATTAGCCGGGAATTTGGTAAATCACAATAAAAATCCGGGAAAATGATATTTTACTCAAAATATGAAATACAATAATCATTAAATCAGTAAATTATGTCATTTTTGTTTGTTTGTAGCTGTTTAATATATTTTTAATTCCTAGTAAACAATTTTATTGCAAATTTTAAAAAATATTCAAATTTTCAAACTTATTATTATTCATAAAAAATATTAATAGAAAAACGAGTGGAGAAGGGGGGGGCGGGGGGAGTTAGAAGGAAGTTACGTACTTTTTAGTGGGGAATTTTAGGAAATGATCAGGGGAAATCGGGGAAAATGTCGGGGATTTCATTGATCAAGTTGAGTAGACGCCATGTAAAATGTGAGTTATGTGGTTACATCAAGTAGAACTATTTATTTATTTTGCTATACAATTTAAAGTTCCTACTTTTATAAGCTTATGAGACAAGTATACTTATATAAAAGATCAACATTAGGTAGTGTAAATGTAATTCATTAAGACTCCTGGAGCACAAGATGCACTCTCTGCAAGTCTACCTCGACAAGTAGCGTTACGGTGGGGGGTTTGTTAGCACCGCGTCTAACTACACCAACAGGCTAGGGATTAGGAAGGTTTAGTTGAGAGGAGGTACACCCACATTTGCATGGAGGGATAGTGGAAAACCATTTAGGGAAAACACCCCTCAGTGCACCCGACCGGGATCTAACCCCGATCTCCCCGTCATCGGCGGTCTAGTCCAACATGAGAATAGCGCTTTAAACCATGTGGTCACCGAATTGGGTGCTATGGTGTTAGTTACAAGATAGAGCCCTGGTGCGATTGGACAACACAATATTGCTACCTTTCAAAATAAATGGATTAATAATTATCATCATCATCATCATCACCGGCTGTGTCTGTTTGTAACATATGTCTCTCCAACAACATCTCTTTTCTCCTCAGCTATGATCCAGTCCTCCACACTCCTCTGCCCTTCCTTCAGCCTCCTATACCTAGGTATTCCTCTTGTATTCTCCTCACATTGCTGTACCATCTTGTCTCCTCTCATCTCATCCATTCTTGTCACTCCTATACTACTCAGATATTTATTTTACAGGCTTCCATCCTGTTTCTTCATTACCCGCATTTCCGCTGCGCATGTAAATATTACACTTACTTGGCACATCCTTGCTCCAAATTATAAACAAATTAATATTGAAATCTTCAATCCTCGGTCCCGGCACAGATTTAACTGATTACCTAAACCCTTCCTTCACCTCTGACAAGACATCTTGTGAATGTGAGGAATGCCAGGCCTCTACCGTGGTTCGGATTCCACGTTAAACTGCAGGTCCTTCATTTCATCTCACAATCACCTTACCATTACACATTAGCGTTAGTGCGTACAACCCGAACGGGTAGTAAGACGTGGTGATGATAATATTGAAATCATTTTTACATGTTTTAACCTACTCAACTTGACATAGGCTTACAATAATTCAAATGAAATATTTCTATGTGTTGTGTTGTGTGTGTTGATGAATATTATTAACCATCTCAATTAAACACTATGTTAGACCAGACCATGTGGCATGTTTGCGTTCCAGGTGGGGTCCCCGCGGGTGGTGCAAACCCTCGTGCATCCCCATTTCCATCATTCTGATCCTCATCGTGCTCGTGGTGCTCTTGCCGCTGTTGGACCAGGCCGAGCGCCACCAGGCGCAAGCCGAGAGGCGCGGCCAGGTGGCGGAGTGTCTTGAGTCATGCAGGTCTGAGAAATGCTCTTATCGCTTTATACCGAACCTTTTAGGACTCTGAACAGGGCTAACAATCCGAACCAACAACTCTCAATCTAAACCATCCCTTCACAAATTAATTGAGCACCTCTTTGACTATGACTTTAGCCCACACCTCAGGGATACTATCATTACATTTATTTACAACTTTCCCACTTTGCATTTACAGACTGTTCTGTTCCTAATTTCCAATCTAATATTGTTATTGCTGGTCAAAATTGTTCCTAAATGTTTAACCTCATTAACCCTTTAAAATGATATGTAGTTCGCAGTAATCTCTAAATTATTGTCCCCAATCTGTGTTTTCTGTGTGATCTTGTACTAAGTCTTTTCAGCGTTCTCTTCTAAACCTATTTACTTACCAACCGCTAGTAAAATTCCCACAATTCTTCCTACACCTCCCCTACTATATTCCATTCACGGTAGGAATTACTCTCTGAAAGGTCTTTTTTCCTACCAATATCCTACTATATAGTAGATTTATGGTAGGGAAAAAGGCCTTTCAGAAGTCAATTCCTACGGTGAATGGAATATATCGCCCAACAGAGCTAAATCATCTGCATTGTACCGTTTAATGTTATCCCCTTCTCTGCTCTCTCGCATTGCCCTTATAACATACTCTAGGTTAAATTAAAAATTAATGGAGAAAGTTCATCTCAATTAAGTATTTCAAAAGTGTCTGATAAGCGACATCCAACTCGTACCCTGCTGCGTATATCAGCTCCTTAATTAGCTCGACAAGTTTTTTTGGGTACTCCAAACCTAAACCATTGGCATACAATTTGTTTCTCTTAACTGAATCATAGCCATTTTAAAAATCTTATGTATAGTTGATGAATCATGTTGTATTCCCACTTTTTTTTCTAAGATTTGCTTGTTAGTAAAAATCTGATACATTGTTGATCTATTTCATCAAAATCTATACTAATGATCCCCAATTGTTTTGTGTGCAATATCATTAAAATTGTGTTTGATAAAATTGTGTAGCGAACTGGTAGTAGTGAGTTAACACAAATCATTACATTCACTTGTATCTCCGTTTTTTAAAATGGCTATTAAAATACTTTTCCTCCAGTCATGGTTGCATACTGAACATATCATTTTATAAATTTCTATTAATAACTTCTCACCACTCACCTTTATTAACCGTTTAACAAATTAATACCAAGACTAATTATGTTCTTTTAATCACTAATATCAGCAAATTCTTTGAGTTCATCTGTTTTTTATAACATTTTTCTCAGAGTTAGCAGAATTCCGAACCATAGTGCATTGTTAGTTTTAACTCTCTTATCATAAATAACTATTTCAAGACATATTTAATCTTACACATTACACAAGCTCTTGTATGATGTGGCGTTGAATTGTTAGGTTCAGTCTTGTGGAGAGCATCCCAGAAGGCATGGACTACGACCCGGGGACTACCCCGCATCCCTCCACTTTCCAAACATGGTCCAACCTGATCAACATGGCAGAGAAGACCATAGAAATAGCGTCCTACTACTGGATACTGCGGAACTCTGACGTCTATCCTAACGTGTCTTCATCTCAGGTAGTCGCAACAAGAGCCTGTTAAGAACAGCAGGAGAAGTGATAACAGGGGGCTGGCTCTTTATTGCAAACACTGACCGAATGTCACTAGTGTCACTATTCGGAAATAACTATTTTTATTAGTTATACTATAGTATCAATAAAAAATGTTATTAAATGATTATAATAATACTTCCCTAAGGATTTTTTTTTAACTTGTTGAAAGAACAAGAAATATTAAAAAAAACAAAGTATTTTTGTTTTTGTGGTTATGGCAACAAGATTCTGTATTTTACTGGATTCGATGGTCGAATCTTCCACCTCATAAATAAAGCATAATATTTTGAATTCTAAAATTACTTAGTTAGGCCTTCTTGAAAAGCTCAACTTAATCCGTAATATTTATTTTGTCGGACAAAAGAGATAAACGTTAATAAAATCTTATTTAAAAAAATAATAATCGTTAAGTGTGGAAAATCTTACATGGCTAGTACCCCACCCTCCCAACCGTATGGGAAACTTGGACTGGACCGTTTCGGCACATGCTCACTTCTAAAACTTTCACCTCACAAACAATCTTGTAAATATTTTAATGAACACATTAAAACTCTTCAAAAACTGAATATTAAAACTAGAACGACAAATAAACTTGAAATAAATAAAACAAATTACGGCTTTTTTTTTTAACAGAAATAAGAACACACTTCACACTATACAAAGTCAGCGGTCATTGCACACGATACAAAGTCGGCCGCCATGACGTATATTATGTTTACTCGCCCGAGTGATGATTAAAATAAATATTCTGTTATTCTTACTACCCAACTGGTTTTAATTATCTGATATTTTGTTGGGTTTCATGAAAAATAAATACCGTCAACAGTCGGACAGCGATAACACTGTTTATTTATGCCTACTGGCCTACGTATTGTATACCGATTGTTTGTTTAAAATCGATTCAGGTAATCTGATTACTTAGTAAGCGCTCTCGATTTTAAGAATCAAATAACGACTTGCTAATTCATTATTTGTTTTTAAATTGATTTTAACTTAGAATTATGTTTTAAATGTGTTATTGAAGTAATTGTAAAAATATTCAATGTAGTCCTGCCATATAAAATGGAAATGAATGTATTATAGTCGAAAATATGTTTGTGTCTTAAATAGAATGTATTCTCAGAAATCGATAAATCGCAAGAATCAAATATATTTCTGGTTTTCTACGCCGAAAATAGATAATGGCTATAAAAGAAAATAATAATAAAACATACGTAGGCATTATTGAGTTCATTATTTCCAATTTATGTTTAATTGTCAAGTATGTTTTAGTCTTTATTAAAAATATCCATTTGTATTTTTATTTTTTATATCTTAATAAAATAAATTATAATCCTTCAATGATGATTAAAGTTGATCAAAGGATAACTAGACCTGATCTGTTTATTTCACATGTTTTTTTAGAAATATGGCTCATTCTAAAATCACTTTTAAAAATAACTAAAAGACACTTAAATTTTGATTGACTTTATTTTCAAACAATAATATGAGTCTAGATTGTTAAATTTTTGCTAGATTTTAACCTGTATTTTGGGAGGGTAGGTTAGGGTTCATTAAAATTGAAAGCATTATTGAAATAAATCTTAATTCACACTTTAGGCCTACAGTAGCCCCATGACTTCTTTGGTGCTGTCTGACAGCTCACAGCTGATAGCTGACTGCTTTGAAAAGTTACCAGACGAAATTATGTATCCCTAAGCCTAACCATATGATTTGCAAAAACATGTTTTTAGCAGCCGCCATTTCTGACAGTCAAAATTTAGCTATATACCTAAATGTTGACTGTCAGAAGTTAGCTGTGAGCTGTCAGTCAGCACCAAAGAAGTCATGAGGTTACTGTATATTGTGTAATGTAGGTTTATTTGTAAATAATTAAAATTTATAACAATTTGCTAGGATTTTGATTCGAGATTCGAAAATAAAATGTAGATACGGATTCGAGAAATAGTGGATTCGACCCATCTCTAGAAATAATGAATTAAAAAGTCTTATATTCACACTAATAACGTGTTATAACTTTATAACTTAGAGACAAACATAACGTAAGTTTCAAAGTAATGTTTTTATTTGGGAAACAATGACATCATAAACCCCCCATATTTTGGCTGTTTCACCATCAACATTTTTTTTATGAAAACAGTGTTTTTAAGCTCTCTTTTTAAAGAATTTTTTAATTAACCACAGACGGCACTTCCCCAAAAAAAAGAAACATCCAAACGGTTACGTTCATAAGTTTGTGTTTAAATATTAAATAATGTAAGAAACTGCTAAAATAAATATTAATCAAAAACAAATTGTTTGTTGTGAAGGTTTTGAGTGCCAAAAAGTCAACATACGGTTTTGCAAATCATATGGTTTGGCTGTAACAACCTCACCTGTCATAGATACACACTATGTTGCCACACCAACAAATCATATGGTTTGGCTGTCACAACCTCAGCTACAGTAGCTCCATGGCTTCTTTGGTGCTGACTGACAGCTTTAAAAAGTTACCAGACCTAATTACGTATCCCTACGCCTAACCATATGATCTACAAAAACATGTGTTTAGCAGCTGTTGCTTTTGACAATCAAAATTTAGCTATATACCTAAATGTTAACTGTCAGAAGTCAGCTGTGAGCTGTCAGTCAGCACCAAAGAAGCCATGGGGCTACTGTACCATAGATACACACTATGTTGCCACACCAACAAATCATATGTAATGCCATTAGTTCGAATCTGTAGGTGTTCATCCCTTCCATTTACAATAACAATAATAGAGGACTTGTTATCTGTGGCTGTGTATTGTAATGTCTAATGTCTGCAACATGCATTAACAGAATAGACTGCGAGTACCGAGTTAGACTGATGTCGTCGTAATATCACACTCTGCAGGTGTAGATAGGATCACAAGTGTGGGGGCAAAGTACTACCTGCCAAATTGTGTTCTTGGGATTTTGAACGTTCTTTATGACTGTTCATGTTGTCATTGTTCCTTTACACAAAGGCAAAGGCAATAAAGGTGAACATAGAAATTATAGAGCAATTAGTTTGTAGAGCACTCCAGGCAAAGTTTTAACCCTCTTACTGCTAGAGCTCCTTATAAACGTTCACAGTATTTGGCATTGCCCACACTATTAAGTCTTTCGGTTATTTTTATGAATATATTTTCAATAGTTACGCAGCTTAGGCTTAGGAGAATGTTTATAATGTTAAAAATATGTGACATTTAAGCAAAAAATTACTGCAGTTCAAATAGTTTCTTAATTCAGCATAGACATGTAGACAGGTACGTTCCTAATTTAGCAGCAATAGGGTTAAAATAAAAGCTGACCAAGGTAAATAATATAGTTCTGATAGTGCTTGGACTTCTTGTCATTTAAGCTCAAGATCGAGATGAAAAGTTAGGCTCGTCATTTTGAGCTTTCTCTTAATGTACGTACAAATCAATTTTTAAAATGCAATGTAAACACCGAATATTTAATTTAGATAGTATCGGCAGTTTCACTTATAAATCATTCTGTAACTTCAAATTTGTAAAATTAATAACAAATTTCATATTAGGTGAGACAGAAGGGAAGCTAAGCCCTGATTATGGTTGGAAGAACAGTAGAAAAAATTCAAACATATTAATTTACGGCCAACTTTGATAACATTTTACTATTTTATTTGTTTTATTTGATAGATATTGACAATATAGATCAAAAGTGACAGCTAAAGATGGCATGGCCTGATTTATCAATGTATTAAAATTGTTTTGGTAACTTTAGTAACCAACTTCTACTGTTATTCCTACCAAAATCATACTTTAAGTGAAAGTTTATAGACATCCGACACCCCTACATTATAGATGTATATCTGTAAATATTAATCTAAATATTTAAAAGGAAAACAATGCATCAATAGAGCTGATGTTTTAAAATATACTTAGTAAAACAACTATTTCAGGGTGAAGAAATCTACCAATCTCTGCTGAGAGCGGGCACGGAGAGAAAACTGACAGTCCGCATTGCTCAAAATATCCCCACTCAGTCGCAACCTAACGCAGATTCAGAGCTGCTCGAGAAGAAAGGAGCAGCACAGGTACATTATTTGAACACAGGACAATAAAACCGAGTCCACTTTTAACCACATTCACGGGACTTAAACTCAGTTTAATTGCCCTTGACTCAGCCAATCATATTTAAGTTACACTACGCACACATATTTATATTTTCAGAACTATCCCCCCCCCCCCCCCCCCC
>CABEEJ010006609.1:0-13075 GCA_901482245.1 Timema douglasi | reverse complement strand
ATTTTGTGAACAATTTTTGACGACCCATGCTATTGTTTAACATTGTTATTTTGATTTGGTTACGTTTTTGGTTGGATTTTGTGAATGATTTTTGATGACCCAAGCTATTTTTTTAAAATTTGATACGAACTTATAATTTTGACGAAATGAGTGAAAGGAGTACCTTCTTCAAGAAATAGGTAGGTTTTATTTTATTTACTTTTTCACGTATTGTCTAAAAAATGCAATTTTTTCGTATGAAGGTCAGGGGTGGAACAAAATCTGTTAAAATTCCAATAACGACCCCTTCGAAATAACGACCCTTTTCCAGGGAACCGTGAAAGGTCGTAGAATCGAGAGTTGACTTTAGATAATTATCTCGAATTTTGATTATATCTCCATGACTCTTTGAGATATGAATTAAATTACTATTGCAAAGTTGCTTAAAAATGAGCTGGCCAAATGGCTAAATAATTTTATAATAAAGGAAATTGATGAAACTAAAGAAAAAGGGAAAATAAACTAACAAGAGTAAATTTATTGAATTTTGGGAAAGAGAGAATGTGGGAAGAATCCCATGCACAAAGGTGACATCTTCTTCCTTCTGTCTTCTATAGTAGAAGTAGTCACACATTTAAACACAAATAGAATAATGTTTAGACATTGTTGCCTTTATCAAACACAAAGAAAGAAAGAAGAGAGAGTACACTTGACACAAACACTGGATTACTACATTTTGAATTTAAGGAACAAATGTAAGAAACACACTGTGCCAACTGTTTTTGGGGGTAAAGAGAAATTTCTTGGCTATAGTTAGTATTTATATAGGCCTATATATATCTAGACCTTTGGAAATTATAAAACTTTTTATTTGAAATGTATTTTTATAAAACCAATAATTTCCTTGCTATAAGCAGATTCTATTTAAAATTTGATTTATGTAAATATAATTTCAGATTTAAAATATAAATTCAATAAATTCATTCCCTATTATAATAAATACATAAGGTACTCACTTTCTGTCACATTTTATGTTATTGTTTGTCCTCCTAAAAGTTATTATTGTTTGTCCTCCTAAAAGTTGTTATTGTTTGTCCTCCTAAAATTTGTTATTGTTTGTCCTCTTAAAAGTTGTTATTGTTTGTCCTCCTAAAAGTTGTTATTGTTTGTCCTCCAAAAAGTTGTTATTGTTTGTCCTCTTAAAATTTGTTATTGTTTGTCCTCCAAAAAGTTGTTATTGTTTGTCCTCTTAAAATTTGTTATTGTTTGTCCTCCTAAAAGTTATTGTTTGTCCTCTTAAAAGTTATTGTTTGTCCTCCTAAAATTTGTTATTGTTTGTCCTCCTAAAATTTGTTATTGTTTGTCCTCTTAAAAGTTGTTATTGTTTGTCCTCCTAAAAGTTATTGTTTGTCCTCTTAAAAGTTATTGTTTGTCCTCCTAAAATCTGTTATTGTTTTCTTCTTTAGAATTTCCCACTCCTTTTTACTTTCCCGCTATCTTACAGGTAGAGAAAGTATTTTGATCGTCAAAAAAATTCAACTTGTGATTTTGATGAATTTTTAACGTTTCATGCATGACCCACTGAATCCAAATAAGTGATTTTTGAATGTATGTCTGTCTGTCTGTACCTCGGAGTAGAGCCTAAACATTTTTACTGATCAAGCTAAAACTTGATATATAGGGTTTTAATAGGTTGCCCCGAGGGGTTTTTGGAATTTGATATCTAACCCTAAAATTAAGGGTAGTTTACTGAAGGGCTAAGAGAGAAAAAAATGTTTTTCTCAAAATTGGCTCCAACAATTTTGATGAAATTTCATTCCTATGCATTGATCAAAATTACAAACAAAATGGCTACTCTCAATTTTTCGGTAAAACGATTAAGGGTTCCGGTCTGATGTGTAAATTATCGTTTTCTATCAAATCTCTGAAACAATTTGAGATATGAAATAACTTATCGTTGCAAAATTGTAGAACTTTTAAAAATAAAAAACTTCTATTTGAAATATATCTGTGTAAAACCAAACATTTAAGAGATATTGGTAAATATATTAATACCTCTTTAATCGTACAGAGGCACTTAAGTCTTAATGCAATAATTATCTAATTCTGTAGAGTAAGTAGATAAATAAGTCCCTCAAAAAGTTTTTTCTTTTTTTCTTTAACCCCTTAAGTGAAATGTTTGTACAGCAATAATATAACTCTGATCATTTTAGACTCACTAGTCAATATTTACCTTTTTTATTGGTCAGAATTTATAAATAAGGAATTTAATAAAAATGTGCTAACAATAAGATAAAATAATAACATTTTGAAGATTTTAACCGGAAGTTGAAATTTTAATACGAGGTATTGACTTTTGTGAACTCTATTCTATATTTATTTTTTTGGTCCAACTATACTAGTGAGGACATTAATTCTTTAAAACTAAAATCATAAAATTTAAATCCGGGCGTCAAAAGATGTTAAATGTAAGCATAATGCAATTCTTGCTTGGGTTTGTAGTGTATAATATTTCGTTCCACATTTATTACCAGTTTTGAGTAAATATCTCCATTTTAAACAATGGAGTGAGAAAGTCCATGTGGAGTTCTGTACTATTTATTTGTATTCGAACTACTAATTTAGGATGCACATGTATTAACCCATGATGGTGTGCTTGCAGGTCAAGGAGCTTGGCGCTGTTGTATATAATTGTAGTTGTCTCGCAACTGATGCAGCTAAATTGTTTGATGTAAGTTTTGATGATAACATGTCATGTCAATATATATATATACACACACACACACACACACACACAAAAGTTAAAAGTGTGTTATTCTTTAGAGTTCTTCGTCACAACATACCTCCTATCAATATTATTATTATTATTATTATTATTATTATTATCACCGCGTCTTACTACCCGTTCGGGTTATACGCACTTACGCTAATGTGTAATGGTAGGGTGATTGTGAGATGAAATGGAGGACCTACAGTTTAACGTGGGATCCGAACCACGGTGGAGGCCTGGCATTCCTCACATTCACAAGATGTCTTGTCAGAGGTGAAGGAAGGGTTTGGTAATCAGATAAATCTGTGCCGGGACCGAGGATTGAACCCCGGCCGCCAGTACAGAAGTGTGATACCTTACCCCTAGACCACCAGGTCACCCCATCAATGTTATATTAGAACTTATTTTAGGGTATTTCTTAGAAGTTCCTTTTGACATTTGTTATTGAACTCTCTTATAGTTTGTTCAAAATACTTAAATATAACTCGTGCATTTTGTATGTAATTAATAAAATATTGATAAATGTTGTGTATACCATTTCTATATTAAATCTGTCTATATCAAGACACTATAGAAACACTCTACAATGATGTAAAGTAAGTCAACCTGAAATAATAGTTAGGTTAGGCCTAGGTAGGAACAAACCCACTTCTTTCTTCTTTTCATTTTTTATGTTTGCAATTTTTGAAACTTTCACGGTTATACATTGTATTAGTTGAATAAACTAGTATTTTTTTAGTCCACCAGCGCATTTTGTGAGAGGTTTGGTATCTAAAACGCAAGCCGTAACCAGGCACATTGGTTCACTTGGGAAATACTATTTTTATGGACAAACTCTTGCTCACATCTATTTATTTATATTAGTTTGTATACAGTATATTTGCTTTATTATGTAATGTAAGTAATTACAATTCATTACATGAATTTTTTATCAAAGAACTTTTTTTAGTCACTCTTAAAACATATTTTTAAAATTCATTTATATTTACACCAAAGAGGATTAATAAAAAAATAAACAATTATAATAAATGAGGAATGGCTCCAAGCGGCTACATTAAACTAAACATTGAAAGGATGATAGAAGTTTGAATATTTAAAAAATGTTTATTGTTGGATGAAGATATACTACTTTGTATAACTATGTAGATATATTTAATATAGGTATGAGAGATAATTTACAAAATGCTATAATTCCAAACACAATTGATATATTTGTTTTATGCGAACACTGATATGTAATGGAAATAATAGCAGAAAATTAAAAAATAACTTCCTTTATTTGTGTATGAAGCTTGGTAATTGTCAAATCTTAAATTTTACTTTCAAATCAAAGTTGAAGCAAATAATTATTCAATGTGGAGAAAGAATTTAAGTTGGTATTTTATTTTCCTTTCTGCCCCCACACAATCATTCATCTATTGAATTGTTCATGCACTAGATGTTATTAAATAAGTGAACGACGAGTACTTAGAAATTTTAAAATTACATTTTTGTAAATGGTTGCGCACTTTTACTTAAAACAAATGCAGCTACTTTTCACTAAATTCTCCCTTTCACATATCCACACTTTTATAAAACTTGGTTTTGAACAAGACACTAAAATACTTTGTAATTTAAAATCTACAAATAAACTAGGGGTCTGTGAGCTTGGGTTTTTTCATTAAAGTCGAACTCAAGTCGAGTATTTATAAATGGTCCTGAGTTCGAGAATATTAATAATTTTAAAATGTCAAAGTATAATAAAACACATGTTCTTAAAATATGAATGACATTCATTTTTATAAAGAGTAAATATTTTTGAAAAAAAAAAGTTAAACAATGGAAATATTGGTTTTTAAATTAAAAATAACACTTATAAAACAAAATTTAATAATGGAAACAACACTCAAAAATGTAATAAAAAAAAAGATTAAAATGATTTCACACTCATGTCTTTAAGGACATTAAATTACACCAACAATAATTATAAAAAAGTTAATAAAATCAATAATGGCATGATGGCTTGGAAATGTATAATAAGACAGTGTAGAATCACTGTCCAGTGATGTAAAGTAAGTGATAGTGAAGGAAGTCGACCTGAAAGGATAGTTATGAACAAACACTTCTCTCTTCATGTCCTCTTAAACTTTTACACTTCCCACGTCTTCAAATTCCACAGTTGCACATTAGTTTGAATTTTTGGGAATATTACTTTTTCATTCATGTCTCTTCATATGAAAAATAAATATTTCTGAAAATTCAAAACAATGTGCAACTGTGGAAATTTGAAGAAGTGGGAAGTGTAAAAGTGTAAGAAGAAATATAGAAGTGTATTTGTTTATATCTAGACCTAACCTAACTATCCTTTCAGGTTGGCTTCCTTCATTATCATTTTACATTATTGTAGTGTTTTTCTACACTGTCTTGATGAAAAGTTAACAAAGTTGACGATTTAATAAGCTAACATTTCCCCAAAATATGAGTCAGTAACTTAATTTACCCTATAAGAAAATGTAAGAATAAAAAAAAATTGAAGATTTCATATTTCATTTATTATTCCTTAGTGTAATTGTGCATTATCACATCTTCTGTTCCATTCCTTTATGCGCAGTTGTACGGACTCTCGTTAGACATTATTTTATTGAGAAATTTAGTTCAATTCAACTTTTAATGGTTATAAAAGTTGATGCTGAGACTTTAAAATTAAAAATAATATTTCTACTAAACAATATGAAATAGTAAATGCTTTTTTAATATAAATAAGTTTGGTAAAATATATATATATATATATGCAAAAAATAAGATCAACATTGATTTTAAACAGGTTAACCAACATAATTCTAAAACTAAATAGCTACTAAACTTCAGCTAGTTTTGTAGCTGAACATATTAATTATTACAAGTTTTAAATATCTTAAGATTGAAAACATTTAGTATACTAATATATTCTTGAGATTTAATATAACATACATTATTATTTTATAAAGGGACCAGGTAGAAATAGTAAAATGAATCATTCAGTTATTTAGTAATCTTTTTAGATATTTTTATTTTCATTGCTTAGCCATGGCAACATAAGTAGACAACTTCAATCAAGTATAATTCAAAATGGACGACAATATTGAATAAATTTACCTGTAAAAAGTGGTTTTAAAACTCTCTTACTTTATTAATGTGAAAATTGAAATTAATTTTAAACAATTTGTTAATTACAAATGATTTATAAGTGGTAACGCCAATATCTCAATTAAATAGACTATGATTACTATTGAGTTTTAATAATTGATTATTTATTACATCAAGTTGAAGCTCGAAAATGATGAGCCTACAAAACTTTCCATCTCGATCTTGAGCTTAAGCGACAAGCTCGACTTGGAGCTCGGAATACAAGTACTCACAGAGCCCTAAAATAAACTATTTTTTTGTAACTTAATAGCCTTGATACTTTCAAATTTTAATTTTTGTAGAGAGTTAAATATTTTCTAAGTGTATAAAACAGCCGGTTGTTTTCATTATCCAGGTGTACTGGTTTCTTGGTGATCCCAAAGCAGTCATCCCTCCTGTTTGGCCATCAAACCTATCAACGTCCTACAATGTCGACACTCCTATGAACATTTCTTTCAACGGGACTGAAGTGCAAACTTACCTGGGAGTAAGTGAACTTTTGATTTCATTAGTCACTTGTTTGAGTAAGTGTTATCATCAACATGAAACATAACAATAATACTATTGACCTCAATTAGGGTTTGACAAAATATATATATATATATATATATATATATATATAGAAGGAAAACTTCATTTTGCTTTGAGCAGGGTGTCTACCATCCGGGAAAATCAGGGAAAACTGGAATTAGCCGGGAATTTGAAGTGATCGGGAATAAACCGGGAATTTGGTAAATCACAATAAAAATCCGGGAGATGATATTTTACTCAAAATATGAAATACGATAATCATTAAATCAGTAAATTATGTCTATTTTTTTGTTTGTAGCTGTGTAATATATTTTATAATTCCTAGTAAACAATGTTAATACAAATTTTAAAAAAATATTCAAATTTTAGAACTTATTATTATTATTCATAAAAAATATTAATAGAAAAACGAGTGGAGAAGGGGGGGGAGGGGGAGTTAGAAGGATGTTACATACATTTTAGTGGGGAATTTCAGGAAATGATCAGGGGAAATAAGGGAAAAAGTCGTGGATTTCATTGGTCAAGTTGAGTAGACACCATGTTTGAGGTAACTAACTATATTATATTTGGAAGAAGGTACAGGAAAGGTGGATAGGAACAATAAAGGGATGAACACAATATGGCTATCACAATAAAAAGGTGTACACAATTCTCGCTTTACACTGCTGCCATTGGACAACAAGGTAATGATTTACCTCTTGAAAAAAATCAATTTTTACCACCTAATCCCCCGACCTAGGTTTCATTCTATCGAAACTCATCTGGGAGGAGTGTGAAACGCGCAACGCAACTTCCTTAAAGAGGAAACCAAAATCACAAACTGGAGAAAATGAGACATTGCAAAGAATGAAAGGACATATAGATAGGAACATGTAAAAGGGATAACATAAAGGACTAACACAGGAAAAGGACATTGGATCTGAATGTATACTATATCTCTATGAGGTTTCCTCTATCCACCTTACCTGTAAATTCTTCCAAATATAATATATCAATATATAACATTAGCATTTTTATATTTTGGCAGAAATAATACATTTTCAGGTAAAGTCATATTTTCTGAACCAGAAAAAACTGTTTGTGGTAGTGAAAGCTTATCTTTAAAAATATGTGCTTTGTGTTTATTAGTTTTAAAGAATGTATGTCAACTATGTCTTTTAATTTAAAGCAAGATTACAAATTGTCAATTGCTTAAGGAAGGTTATTTGTAGAGATGGGCCACTAGAATCTTGGAATCCTCGAATCCACCGAATCCTGAAGTATTCTAGATTTGAGGATTCAGTGTTTTACTAGATTTAATGATAGAATCTTTCACCTCATAAACAAACATAATATTTTGAATTAAAAAAATTACTTAGGCCTACTTGAAAAGCACAACTTAATCTTTAATTTTTGTTTTATCGCACAAAAGAAACTAGAATGAATGAAAGTGTTATTAAAAATAATAATTTTTTAGATGTGGAAAATCTTACGTGGCTAGTACCCCACCCTCCCACTCTATGGGAAACTTGGACTGGACCGTTTCGGCACATGCTCACTTCTAAAACTTTCACCTCACAAACAATCTTGTAAATATTTTAATGAACACATTAAAACTCTTTAAAAACTGAAAATCAAAACTAGAATTACAAATAAAGTCGAAATTGTATTATATTTGGAAGAAGGTACAGGAAAGGTGGATAGAAACATATAAAAGGGGTACAAACACAATATGGCGTTTACAATGAAAAGAAGAACACAGTTCACATTTTACACTGTCTGCCAATGGACAAAGAGGTAATGGATGTCTCTTAAGGAAAATTGATCGTCACCGCCCAATCCCCCGACCTAGGTTTCATTCTATCAGAACTCATCAGGGAGGAGAGTGAAACACGCAACGCAACTTCCTAAAGGAGAAAACCAAAAAACACAAAAGGGAGATAATGTAAAATAGTAAAGAATGATAGAAACATGTAAAAGGTAAAACATAAAGGACAAAGACCAGAAAAGGACATTGGATGCAAATATATAATATATCTCGATAAGGAAAACTTTTTTTCGCTTTATAAGGCAATTTCACAATCTTTCACCGCCAGACAGACAACTTCCTCAATTCTTGAAAGTGGACTGATGATACTCTTGGTTAGCCTGCAATGTTGACTGTCAACAGCTGATAGTTTTTAGATGGCATCACTTAGAATATCCATAGCTAAACAGTTATTTTATATTCTAGATTCTTATCACCGAAATTTGGAACTGAGCTCCACTGCTTGCATGTCAGGTATTGCTGACTCGTCATTGTTTGGCTCTTTGGCAGACAGCATTGTCCTTTGTTCTGTTAGGAAGATGTGTAATCTAACTAAACAGCAACCAACATAGCTGATATAGCATGTTATTAAATTGTGACATCTGAATCAAAAGACATTGGGGCTGTTCATGGCTTGATTGAGTAATTGAGACAAACAGAAAAAGGTTGATTCCAATATTTTTAATAAAAACATTATATTTGGAAGAAGGTACAGGAAAGGTGGATAGAAACATATAAAAGGGGGACAAACACAATATGGCCTGTACAATGAAAAGAACAACACAGTTCACACTTTTCACTGCTGCCAATGGACAAAGAGGTAATGGATGTCTCTTAAAGAAAACTGATCGTCACCGCCCAATCCCCTGACCTAGGTTTCATTCTATCTGATATCATCAGGGAGGAGTGTGAAACGCGCAACACAACTTCCTAAAAGAGAAAACCAAAAAACACAAAAGAGGAGAAAAAAGGAAAATGGTAAATAATAAGAGAGCGAAGAGAGGTTTTCCTTATAGAGTTATATCATAATAAAAACAACGCTATTTGGTGCCCGGAATAATTTACCACTAAGAGGTAATTGTGACGATGGTCCATTCAACGCTAATAGCTCAGTCGAGCCAGTCCTATCAGGTACACAGGACATTTCTCGAGGTCTTCTAGCTTTTAGAATACTTTCAGGAGATAAAGACCTGCAGAATCACTTTCAGAGAGGGAACCGCGACTGTACACAATGAAATAGTTTCATGTATCGGGAAAGTTATTCGCACAGCCATAGTCAAAGACATTAATCATGCTAAGTATTTTTTAGTTTTATGTGATGAAACCACAGACATCAACACAACAGAGCAGATTACATTGTGTATCAGATATGTGAATATAACTTACCTTCATGATTAGAGAAGAATTTTCGTTTTTCGTGTATCATGACCTCAACTACAATAATGTTTGTGGGCAAGGAGGGATACGACTGATGGTGAATATGTCGGGGAAGTTTAATGGTGTGCAGGCTCTCATCTTAAAGGATCAGCTACTGGCACTCTATGTACGTACACACATTGCTTCAAGCATTCACTGAACTTATGTATTTCTATATCCTGTGAAGTGTTATACATAAGGAATATGATGGGAATTCTGGGCTCGGTTTCTACATTGTTGCCGGCATTGCCCAAGAGAGTGCTCGTACTGGGCACTATCATTTCTGAAGCTGACACCATCTCTCTACTGAAAAACACTAAACTTAAATAATTGTGTGCTACAAGAGGGGTTGATCATCAAGATTATGTTATTACATTTCAACGACTATTTCCTTTTATTGTGGCAGTTCTTGTGGAACTGGATCGTGACCAAGATGCTGATACTGCTGCGTGTTTTAGTTCCGTGTTCACACGAGGTGGGTTCCTGGGTGCATTGCTTCTCCTACACATTGCAACCAAGCAGGAACATACAAAGTACAAAACAGGATCTTTCATCTGCTGTATCGGATGTTAAAACATTGTTAAATATTTTCATGGACATGATAATCAATGCTGGAAACTTATTTTTAAGGTGCTTTTCGTAAACACTGGCCAACGAGCAGCTTCAGTATCAACTAAAATAACCATACCAAGAATATGCAGTCGACAAATAAATCAAATGAATATCACATAAAATAACACTGCGGATTGGCTTAGGACGGCAGTGTTGACCATATTGTCATGGAACTAAAATGTAGATTCATCTCAAAATTTTCCTGGAATTTTGCCATTTGAAGCACGTATTGGATCCAAATTCTGTAAACATAAAGAAGAGGAAATTCTAAATGCAGCACATCATTACGGCATTGATTTGATGGGCAATATCTACGACAGAGCTAAAAGCTGAGCTCGTTATTTGGCAGAAGAAGTGGGACGGAGTTGCAGTTGCAGATATTACAGTTACTGCTGTCGAGTCACTTAATTACTGCGACAAATTTGTCCCTCACATAAAAATTTTGTTACAGCGTTGAGCAACGTTGCCACTGGTACAGCAGAGAGGAGTTTCTCTACATACAAAGATTCAAAACCTACCTTTGCTCAACATTGAACGGGATATATTTGCGAGATTAAAGAGTAAACGAATGGAGCTACAGGACTGGTCCAAAGAGTGAGGCTATCTTTGTTTATGATATATGATTGGTGTTCGTTATAAAGAATAAATTATGTAGCCATGCAAAAATAGAAATCTTATTAAACAAAACATATTCATAAAAACTGCAAAGTATATAATTTTTATTAAAATATGAACTAATATTTTTTTATGATGTTTACAGATACCTAAAAATTGTATATTTTACAAATAATGTAATTTGAGACACAAATTGTAATAAAAACATAAACATCAACTTGGAAGCGTATGGTCCCCCTTAGTTTGTAAATTTACACATTTTACTATTTTTTTGTTTTATTTATTTTTATTTAATTATAATGGTTAGTTAGCTATTCATTTATTTTCATTTGCTTTTTACAACACCTCCTTTCAAGCTACAAACTGCTCACAAAATAAGCGTAAATAGTGTAGTTTTTAATCCTCAGATTTCAAATTTTCTCCCACTTATTGATTCCCTTCCTGACAGACCTCTACAATTTTCTCCTTCAAAATTTATCGGGGAAATATACATATTGAACATTACTTTTCTGGGTGTGGACATCACCATATGTCAGGGACACACAAAAACAACAACAATACCTTCAATAAGACAGCTGCCACCCATATAGCCTGGATATCAAAACAAAAATAATATTATCGGACAACAAAGACTTTTCAGCGGACAACCTAAAACCTTTCACTTGCTTTTATCAACAAAGGTTACCACGAAACACAGGTATTGTCAAATATACATAGCACAATATCAACAGGAACAACCTGAACTCCACAAACTAACAAACAACCTCTTTGTAAGAGTCAATCTCCAAACTTCACTCCTCCACCACCGTACAAAATGTCTTCACAGAGCCTACACAGTTGTTAAACCCAACAATTCTCAGGCTCACCCATCTACCAGACCCGCACCATACTCAAACCAACAATACAGCTCAAGTTTTTAAATTCGAGTCAATCATGAGATAGCTCCCCATAAATATCCTGAGAATGTAATAATAATAATAATAATATTTAGCACCGCGTCTTACTACCCGTTCGGTTTATACGCTTTTAAGTACTAATTACTCTAATGAATTAGGAATTGGGGAGGTTGAATTAGAGTAAGTGAACCCGCATTTGCGTGGAGGGAGAGTGGAAAACCATTTAGGAAAAAACCACCCCCAGTTCACCCGACCGAGATTCGAAGCTCGATCTCCCCGTCCTCAGCAGTTGAGCTCAACACGACTAGCGCGTTAGCCAAGTATGCCACCGAGGCGGGTGAGAATAATAGTAGAACTTGGCCTTAATAAATATACAACTCTAAAACTTATTTATAGCAATAAAAAACATACTAAAATTAGAATTGTGTCGAATATACTTATTTTACGAATCCAAATCTCGAATATGAATCTCCATTTTACCTTCATGGCCCGAATCTTGGATAAAATTATGAACATAAGAGAAAATATAAATATAATAAGGGAAAAGTAGAAAATACAAATAGTAACTGAATGTTAACATTCATTCTTATAATCCACTCGTCATAATATTCATACCTTCAGTTTAATGTTAGATTACTGGTCTGGGGTCTGGTTGTTAACTTCATCATATCATTAGTTCTGAACCATCAAAAAAGCTATGAAACAAATTTCAATTGAAGAATTGATTTTTTTTTCTATGGATTTAAGTTTCCCAACCTGAAATTTTTTCAAATTTCAAAGATCCTTGAGGGATTTGATGGCCCATCCCTATCATTTATATAATGTTCTTTTATAAAATGTTTAGCAGGTTTAGCCAAAGTTTACAATACTTTTTGTTGATTTTAAAATGTAATTCAATTTCTACATATTTGAACACGCAAATAATATTTGAAGAATCAATTAAACTGAAGAATCAATTAAATTAAAAAATGACACCTTGAAATGGGTATCAAACTGGGGACTTTTGGGTTAGCTTGCCAATATTCTAACATGTAACCAGTTTTAATTTTTTTTTTTATTTACATCAGAGACCAAAAAGCTAGCAACCAAACTTTATAGAAATATTAATTTCAATTTAATAATTAGTTGTTCTAAAGAGACACACGTGAACTTTGGGATGACATGAAACTGGTATAAACTAAAAATCCACACAAGTTTGGTTGCTACAGTTTTGTGGCTCTCTGTAAATTAAAACAAAATGAACCATACTGCTTTTGGGAACGAGCTCTTCAATTAAAATTAACCATACTGCTTTTGGGAACGAGCTCTTCAATTAAAATTAACCAT
>CABEEJ010006608.1:17557-38206 GCA_901482245.1 Timema douglasi | reverse complement strand
TTTAGGGAAAACCACCCTCAGTCCACCCGACCGAGTTTCGAACCTCGATCTCCCCGTCCTCAGCAGTCGAGCTCAACACGACTAGCGCGTTAGCTAACTACGCCACCGAGGCAGGTATGAGTGAAATAAAAAGATAAATGTTTATACATGGCACAGGAATTTAATCTCATATTCCAAATATGGGAGTTGAAGTAAAACGTGTCGCGTGAGAGAACAATAACAACTTAAAGGTGTCAGACTTCTGTGCTAGGTGTCCGGGGTTCAATTCTCGGTCCCGGTACAGATCTATCTGATTACCAAACCCTTCCTTCACCTCTGACAAGACATCTTGTGAATGTGAGGAATGCCAAGCCTCCACCGTGGTTCGGATCACACGTTAAACTGTAGGTCCTCCATTTCATCTCACAATCATCTTACCATTACACAATAGCCTAAGTGTGTATAACCCGAACGGGTAGTAAGACGCGATGCTAGTAATAATAATAATATAACCGTAATTAACAAATATAATAGCTTAGCTATTTAATCCAACATGTGCTTTCGTACAATTTTAATTGTACTATTGGCAGCATAAATCACCCCGTCCCGCCTCCCCCCGAGTCAAAGATGGCTACGTTGAGTGATAGCTCGTGACTTGAATTGATCACTCATATGTAGCTGACAATTTCTGCATGTCTATTACAGACTATGCCTTAAAATACGAGTGAAGTATGTGTCAAACCACTCTACGGAATAACTACGTCATCGGTGACCCAGTGGACACATGGAGAACTATAGGTGGACAAAAAGGACTCCCTCTATAGCCCAATTGGGACCTCTTTCTGCAACGCCGCATATAAGTCAGAGATTTTTCGCAGCGCAACCACGGCTTCAAGGGGCAAGTGATGCTACAACGAGCATGGGAGAACCCCTCGTATACGTATTCACCCGTATCCGAGAGTAGGAGGACCTCCTGCAGTGGGTGCTCACCACGTGGGGGAGGTGGGATTCAGCAGTAGGGATCGACACTAAGTCTTTACCCTACGTTGCCCAGCGGGGACCTCGTGGAGGTACCCACCCCGGCTCTTCTGAAGTACCGCCTCCGTATCTTGAATTTAAAGCCAAAGAGAGCAAGCAATTCTGAATTGCATTTAGATTTTGAAAAAGAAGCCCTAACAAAGATCCTCCAACAAGAACAAGACCCGAGCCACTGGCCGTATCCTAACCTAACCTAACCTCTTACAACCCTACCTCCAGCACGATTCGCACACAGTTTACAACCTATGCCTAATCTTATAAACTATCACACATCACACGCAATAACCTACCTATCCCTACTACCCTAAAAGAGACACATAATTAGTAACTAAAAAAAAAAGTACACATCATTAGTCAACTTAACCCACGATACCTTTATCTCTTCTTTCCTTCGTCTTCCCGACCACCGTCGCATACCTCAGGAAGCACGCGCAGCCCCTGACATCCTTCACCATCGTCGTCCAAGAGAACGGCTCGCCTAGATGGCCAGCACGTATCGGCAGTCGCTCTCGGAGACGTCGCGAAGGACCCTCTCCAGAACATCCACAGTTCCTCTTCCGGGACGAAACCCATACTGCTGATCATCAAGCACATCATATACCTGTATATAGTCCCAGAGCCTCGAAGCTAGCAGCTTTTTCAGCACCTTGCCGAGTACGTTGAGCAAAGTCAACGGTCGGTAAGACTTTGGATCCATCTGGTCCCGATCCGGTGACTTCAACAGTATCCTCAGCTCTCCTGCCTTCCATGGGTCAGAGAAACGGCCATCCAGCATCATCTGGTTGGATATCGCCAGCAGGTAATCGGAGATGCAGCTCCAGGACTTCTTCACTATCTCCGTCGTCAGGAGATCCAAACCAGGGGCTTTCTTGTTACGGCATCCTCGGAACGCGTCGTGTAGCTCCTCTCTGTTGAAGAGAGGAACGTCCACTCCAGCGTAGTCCTCCACAAAATAATTTAACTCGTAACAGGTACAATAATTACTCTCCCAACCATAATTTTATTTCGTCACCATATCTCACTACCTGTTCGGGCTACACACACGAGGAAGGTTGAAATTAGAGGAAGCGTACCAGCATTTGTGTGAAGCGAGAGAGAGAAAGAGAGTGGAAAACCATGTGGAAAAGCCACCCTCAGTATATTCGACTGGGATTGAACCCCGATATCCCCGCCATCAGCAGTTTATCCTATTGCGAGAGTGACGCCTTAGATCATGAGGCCAGTGTGGGTCATATTATTAATAACTGCGCTAACATGCTAAGGATGAAGAAGGTTGAATTTAGAGGGAGTGTACCAGCAATTGTGTGAAGGGAGAGTGAAGAGTAAATTTAAGGATAATCTCCATCAGTGCACCTGAAGGTTATAGAGGCGTGCGTCGAACTGAGCTCCGAGCCGAACTAGGTATATAGGTGCATAACCTTTTTCCAGTGAGCCGAACCTCGAAAATTTCTGCGGGCCCTATTTGCTTTAGAAAGTCATATAGGCTCATTTTGTGAATGACACATTCAATAGACAATGAAAATCTAAAATTTTCAGACTAAAAAAGAATCTATATTTTGCAAAAATACAGGAAAGACAGGACAGATGATGGTCTCAAGCTCAGTTTGTATATTATAACGAACAGAACACAGTGGAAATAGTCCGCTTAGTGAACTAAAATTACAAACTTAGTGGCCAATACAAAAACTTGCTCACTGCCCAATTCCCGAGCTCTCAGGCATGTAGTTGAGCGTCATACATACATACATACATACATACACACACATACACATACATTCATACATGCATACACACACACACACATAATCACGCCGTTCCCTTACGGTGTAGACAAGAAACTGTTCATCTAATTCAAAAAACAACTCTGTATTTATTCCATCCTCACTATCTTTCTCCACACTTCCCTATCCTTGCATACCCCCTTCGCTTCAACATCAATATACAGAGTCACTCATGCTTTCTTATTTTCAAAACTCTTAATGTTTTTCTTTTTAACACATTCGTCTACAACATTTAACCACGTCTTACATGGCTTACTCCTTCCTTTTGATTCAATCTACTTTCTCATATTTGCTTCTTCACTCAATCCACACTCATCCTCTCAACATGCCCAAACCTACATAAGACACTTCTTTCACATTGACGTATTGGATTCCCTTTCAAACAGGACATCTTCAGCACACATTCATTACTGACTCTGTCCATACGAGTTCTTCCACATACATTTCTGAGATATCTCACTCCAACCACAGTCACCTGGCTGAGTGGCTACACTCGTAACTAAAATATAAAAGACACAACCAGAATCGAACCCTGATATCCCTGTCTTCGGCAGTCTAATCTAACACTAGAATGGCGCATTAGACCACACAGGCTCTGAAGCGGATCTAAAATAAAACTATAGAGCCCAAAAAGTCGCAAGAAGCCCAGTTAGGAAAGTCATTAGCCAATGGAGCCCACAAGTAGCCGAATTCACTAATTTCGCCGGCAACCCTGCCCAGTGGCGTGTTCTCTCTACACTGTACGGCTCCGTAACAACGCAGCTTACAAACATATCCCGTGACTTGCTTTGTCACTCCTAAATGTAGCTGAATAAAAATAAAATTAAAAAATATTCATAAGGGGGCTTACGACGCCTTAGCCCCCTCCCCCTCCGTTGGTGCGCCACTGCTTGCTACCATCTTATTACGTCAGGATATGTCTAAATTCCGGAAATATATGCAAATATCGAACAAACTTCCTATAATATTATTACTAAACATTGCATATCGTCGTGTGTTAGTCGCCAACCCCACCAAACAGCCGTTGTGGGTTGGTCTGTTCTCACTACAAACAGTATTTTTCTTTCTTTTTCTATGTTAAAGTAATATTAAAAAGCCAGAACAATCACAATATCATATATCACATCTATCATTAACAACTCAAAAGAGACAGCTACGCCATTCACGCCACCAAGTGGCCTGGTCATGTTTAGCACTCGCCTCCCTCTGAAGTAGAGTAGAGGCGAGGTATATTTTATTTGAACTACTTGTCTGCGTCACATGTGTATTCACTGTTGTTTGTTTGTTAGTGTCCGTCTTCTCAATAAAGATAATAATTGTGTTCTACCCGGTTCTTGAACCGGGGACCAGTGTATTCCTGTCTAGTCCCTCGTTATTGTCTACTATCTCTTCCTCATGACCGTCCTTGTCCACAGCCTGTGCTAATTATTTGTTTCATCAACTATATATGAATTATAGCACACTCTAAGCCTATAATAGTCTGCCCACGAGGAGTGGGCAGTAATCTCACACTCAAACCCAAACCAAAGATTGTTTATTTGTTTCCCCCATTCATGTATTAGTACCAGAAGGGCAAAAATCGCAAACTGGTAAAAGTTTATTTTCTGTTTCCTACCAGGGCTACGTATGGAAATGTCTACGTAGCCCTGGTGGAGTACCAATCGTCCCTTTGACCGACTCCGGAGCTTCCTTCGCTTAGAACTAGGGATGAGTTCTGAAATTACAACCTGCTCCTTTGTCACTGCTCCTCTGACGTTACATTCATAATCTGTTCCCGACAGATGAAAGGAGCTGTTCCTTTTTGTCACTGGTCCACTGATCAAATACACGCTGTAACAGGTCCGGAGTAAACCTGTTCCTCGTCTCTCTGTCACAGGCAGTGATGGAACAGGTCCAAATCAACCTTGCTTATCGTCTCTGTCGCAGACAGCACTATAACAGGTGCGGGGCAACCTTGTTCCTTTATGCTCTAGAGATATTTTGGAGCAGTCATACACTAGAAAGGAAGTGGATATTTGGTGCTTTTGTTACAGCATTGAGATCAGGATTGAAGGGACCCGCTTGGTGATAAAATGATTTAAGGCAAGGGTCAACAACTTAAGGTCTATTTGAGTTCCACGACTATGCAGGATCTCTTTTTAAACCTGTAAATGCAATTCACTCCATGTGTGATGATTCCGCAGATTCAAACATAGAAACTGTGGCACCTTACCCGGTGGTCGCATAGTGCCATTTTCGAGTCCAATATAGTTTGAAGGCATATATCCCAAAAAAATAACTGCAGAACCAGGCTCTACACTTATGTAGGGTCGTGGTATACATGTATAACTATTATTCCCACCATGGGTGCTAGCTCCGCAGATTCAAATATAGAAACTATAGTACCTTAAACTAGCGTCCTATAGGTATTAGGTTAATATAGTTTAAAAGGCAAGGTTTTCATAATATTCTTGTGATCCTAGCGTATACTATGAACTGTTTTTTAAACTAATATTTGACTCTAGCGCTATCTATGCTATTTTCTTTAACTAATTATCTACTCTTTTGCCATCTATTAGAAATTTTGGAACTATATTTTGCTTGGTTCCATTTATTTTTCTAATGTTGGCTAAAAACGGTTAGTTTATTGTGAATGTAGCGGACTTCTGGGAGCTGACTTGGAAGCTATTGCGAACTACCAAACTATGGATCTTTTATTTACTTTCAAATTTAATTGTATAATTTAGAAATTAAAAGTTTTTACACGGTAACTTTTAAATAGTTTGAGTTGGCATATATTCGTTTGAAAGGTATTCAAATCAAATAACTATGTACTATTTAAGAATTTATTAAATTTAAAAAATAAACAGTATATTTTGATGACTTTGAATTTTTCTATTTTGTATTCTCTATTCTTAAATGTATAATAACCGAGTGTTTTAGGTTAAAGCTACTGTAGGATGGTTTTAAAATAGTAAATTTATTTGTATTGAATACTTTTTAACTAACATGGTAAATTTATTTTAACTATATACTTTTAAACAAGTTCCAGATATATGTTGCTGAACACTGATTATAAATGATGATAATTATATTATTGACGTTTTAAAACAATCTAAAAATTGTCATGTTAGTGATTGATTATTGATTAAATAATCGGGTATTAGAGTTAAGTATGTTTTCCTTTTGGATCTGATTGGCTCGTCCCTTCAAAAATAATTATCTGTTTGGAAATTAACGATAAAAATATTGGGACTACATGGTTTTTGTAACTTAACTAAGGATATTATTACTACCAATATTTTTATCATTATCATTATTATTATTATTATTATTATTACTACTACTATGGGTGACCTGGCAGTCTAGGGGTTAGATGTTAGACCTCTGTGCTGGGGGTCCAAGATTCAATACTCGGTCCCGGCACAGATTTATCTGATTATCAAACCCTTCCTTCACCTCTGACTAGACGTGTATTAATCACAACTTGTGAATGTGTGGAATGTCAGGCCTCCACCGTGGTTCAGATCCCACGTTAAACTCTAGGTCCTCCATTTCATCTCACATTAACCCTACCATTACACATTAGCGTAAGCGCGTATAACCCAAATGGGTAGTAAGACGCGGTGCTAATAGTAATAGTAACCTCTTATTGTTGAAAGCTTCTTTGGCCATGGCTATTCTCCACCTAATTTTCGTGGGGCACTAGACACACATTCAACTTTAAATCATTGTTCCAAAAATTAGTAGGTATATTTAAATGCTAGGTACAGCTAAAGCTAAACAAATTGGCCGGGTAGGCTAATAAAAAAATATATAAAAAGGTTTTAATTATGGGATCAATCATTTTTTTTACTCTCAACATTGGAAATTACAGCTTTCAAAATCAGCAATACATGTAATGACTGAAACTGAAGTTCTTGTAGGCTCTATTTTATATCCTGTTCCTATATATGTAGCCTATTAACTGGGTTAACTTGTCATGTGATTATAATTTGGCCAAAAATTATTTGACACAATATACATTTAACATAGGCCTACCCATAGGATCAGAACTAAAGCTTTATTTGAAACTTCTGTAGGTCTGCCCATTTGTATCTTTCAAGAATTCTATTAAAGTAAAATTAATATTACTTTAAAAAAAGTGACAACCTTTTTTTGATTAATAATGTAGCATATTGAATAATTAAAGATCTGTTAACACTTTAGATAAGCAATATTGATTTGTTGTTTTAGTTGAAGATGGCAGTAGGTGGTCGCTTTGGCCCCCTCATTGGAGCTATAGATGAAGGAACTAGCAGTGCTCGGTTCTTGGTAAGGTACATCTGCTCTTGACTGACAAGTATGAGTACGGTACTGTAAATTGAATATTTATAATATATTCCATTCACGGTAGGAATTACTCTCTGAAAGGTCTTTTTTCCTACCAATATCCTACTGTATAGTAGATTTATGATAGGGAAAAAGGCCTTTCAGAAGTCAATTTCTATGGTGAATGGAATATAAGTATCTCTTCTTTGAGCAATTAATATTTTATATAAGCTAGCTGGTAACTAAAAAAATCACTTGAGGAAAAGTATTTTGTTTTATTTGTAAAAATCCTAAGTAAATTTAAATTATGATAATTCATTATTGTGATCTTTATTTCATTATTTTAACAGTTTACCGATACTTCAGAAATAAAGACACAAATTGATGACAGAGAATACTCATAATAACTGGTAGGCTTACTCATAATTCCCTGACAACAATACCACTTAAAATATTGTTTATTTTAATTAAACTTAAATATGTTCATGCAGCAACTTAGAATGTCTAGTTTACGGTAATGAATATACACTTTAAGAAGTTATTGGTGTTTTGCCGTATTTTTTAATATTTCATTCTCTCAGCTTAGTTAACTGCATGGCCATTCATAGGTAGGCCTACCTACTGTATATATTGAACCACACACCATACTGGTAATTTATCTTATGTAAAGCAAGATATTTATTCCATTTCAATCAAATCTAAACTGAATGAATACATTGTATGTGTCAGGGCTGATCAATACATCACATGCGTTAGCAGGCATTTAGGGATCAATGTTTCAACTAGGAATGATTAAAAGTTGCATTGATGAAGGGAAAACATGAACTGCCATTTTCAAATTTTTAACAATCTAGTCCCAAAATTATAACTAATATCATCAAGTAAATTAGGCCAGATATTTTAAATTAAATATATTAATTGTACTATTGTTACCCACTTTGGGGGCCATATGGGTTAAGACGCTACTCATGCAGTAGACTTGGCTTCCGATGATGGGGAGATTGCGGTTCGAATCTGGGTTGGATGTACTGAGGGTGTTTTTTCCATTCTCCCTCCATGCAAATGCAGGTACATTACATAAGTGTATAACCCAAACAGGTAGTAAGACATGCTGCACTATATAGATATATTATTGTTTAAATTATATCCAAATCGAGCACAGTAAAACACTTTAAGTAAATTATTTAACATGTAATTTAAAACAATTCATTGGTTTAATAATTTACTGGTCTTAATATCAAATGGAAGGGAACACAAGTCAATGCAATTATTTCAGGACAAATAAAATAAAATATTGCTTGGTTTTTATTGTTTACAATATCATTATCAACAGTTCTTGAATATGATATATAGGCCTATGCTAGAAATTGACGAAAACTGAAATTCTCTTTATTTGACTTAAATGTTTCTCATAAAATGCCAATATGCCTATGACAGATATTCAAGAACTGTTGATATTACTATATGCAGAAGACTAATAAACTAGATGTAACTATTTGAGAAACATTTTATTTGTACAGTATTTTGACCAAAACATATTTTACTAAAAAAAAATTGGAAAATACTGACCTTAAGTTAGTGAACGCTTCCATTCCACCTTAAGTTGTAGTTATAAAATTTATCCTCATGGTTAGATACCTAGTTGTGTATAATATAAAAGAAGGTGCGTTTAAGCTTGTGTCATTCAGTGGTGCCTATTCTAAGATAAAGGTGTTGGGGTCACAACACTTGTAAAAAGAGTGGAATGGTTTGCAAAGGTGTGATAAAAAGTTTGAATGAATTAATAAATATATATTAAAACAATAGAACAACACTTTACAGTTAAAATCATAAATATAAAGTTGTTGCACTAGTAAAAAAGAATAAATACATAGTCAAAACTTGATTAAAATGTTTATAAAGTTTAAAAAGTTGTTAAAGACATGTAGGCCCTAACATTAAATCAAATCAAAACTAATAGTTCTTTTTAAAGGATGATAAAAATTTGGAAAATAAATTCATGAAATATTTTGGCCACTGTGCCTTCATATTATACATTTTGTTGATGGGGGATCTTTCGACATTTCATTCCATCATCAGATTGGTAGTAAAAACTAGGTGAAAGAATTTTGGAATTAAAAACAATATATAAATCTCTTACAGGAATTTAAGTTACATTACGATGAAAAGGTATCAAGGAGGAAAAAGTGGAAGGAGAGAGACCATAATAAAGGTAATCCCCTCCAAATAACTTTCAGGGCATTGGGTAATCAAAGTAAGGGAAATATCATGTAGATACCTTTTACCTTCTAAGCCTCCCTGTTGGGGATGTCCCCTCGATACCCGAGTTTTTCTGGACAAGAACACCACTGCTACCATTCATATCTCATTACTCATTGTTATGTTCCGCAGGTGTTTGCAGCCAACACCGGTGAAGTGTTGACCTACCACCAAGTTGAAATCTTGCAACACTGTCCACGGGAAGGATGGGTGGAACAGGACCCCATGGACATTTTGAGCGCAGTCAGGGATTGTATGGATAAGGCTGTAGATAACTTACATAAGCTGGATATAGATCCGGCAGATATCAAAGCGATAGGAATTACAAACCAAAGAGAATCCACCATTATTTGGGACCCAAAGAGTGGAAAACCTCTAAACAATGCAATACGTGAGTTAGTTTACAAGATGCACACAGTTACTTTACATCCATTACTGTTTCCAGCCTGTGGCCTGGGCCAGTTTTTTATCCAAGCCATATATTTTCCAATACCTGTCATAGCTTAATATCGTGCACACGGTATGAGTTGTAAATAAAATATGACAACACAAGTAATTTTGTCTTTACACCCTCACACTGTTGGTAACATAATAAAGGGAAACAATAATGCAACAATATAATTATTGGCAACAATACTGTGTGATAAGATAGCAGGTTGAATAAAAAATTTGTGTGGAAGGAATATAAATAGAAATGGTTGGGGGAGGGGTGAAACCATGCATCAAATTACTGATAAGCCAAATGCAGAATTCATCTGTTGCTTTCTTTACTTTACTCTTAACTTACAAAGTAAATAATGTGTATTAATATTATATCACTTATAAGCAATTTTTTTTAAATAAATACTAACCAACATACAATGGTCAGCAAAATTCTTCTTAAGGATAATGTTATTTTGTTTAAATAATATGTGTATTTTCTTTAAAGTATTCAATAACATTTGTTAAATTTAGACCTTTGCAAAGTTAGTTTGATTCAATTTCTAATAAGTTACTTGTTACTTAATATAATTAATCATAATTTAGTTATTAAAAAGGAAATAGGCTAACCATTTTCAAAAATCAATTAGACAATTGCTTTGTATGCAAAATAAAATAAGATCCAGTTGGCTTTTTTTTGGGCTGGGTAAAACTATAGCAACTCAATATTAATACTTTTTTGGGAACTATCTTGTTTCAGAAAATTATTTTTCACCATGAGAGACTAATGTAAAGGCATAATATTAGTAATTTTATAGATATTTAATTTATTGTAGGGTCTATACAAAAAAAATATGTTTCACTGAATTCCTTCAGTTTGGCTTGATGTTCGGACTACGGACACTGTGGATCAAGTTTTGGCCCAAGTTCGAGATCACAATCAGAACTATCTGAAACCTCTGTGTGGCCTACCAGTGAGCACGTATTTCAGTGCTCTCAAAGTGCGGTGGCTCATGGACAATGTGCCGCAAGTCAAACAAGCAATGAAGGAAAAGAGTTGTTATTTTGGAACTGTAGACACCTGGCTCATTTGGGTAATTTTTCATATTTCTAGTTGTCAATTAGGAGTATGCAACGTTTCAAAATGCCAAATTCATAGGTCAAATATCTTTCGCTTCTACACCCACAAAAACACAATAACCTTCACATCTTCGAAACATTCCAAAGGAATAAAAACCAGTTTGATATTTTATGAACAGACTTGAACTATCTCACTAAATATGACATATTTAAACATCTAACTATATTTTACTAAACAGTGTTTTGACAGCAATTGATGATTGAATTAAATTTATAACTTAAGCATGGATAAATTTAAAAAAAATATTTTTCTACACATCTTTCACTTTTGACAGATAATTTCAAAACTAAAAACATTATTAGGTGACAGTAAAAAAACTTTATTTTATACTTCGCCCTTAACTTTCCTTCACATGTTTCAAGCGTAGCTTCAACCTTGCTTTGCTTGATCTTTGTACACCTTTATTATTAATCACAATTTTTAGTGGTTTTTGTCTATCTGTCAAAATTTGTTTGTTCTCCTTCAATTTTGACCTTTAGGGCTGATTTAATGTGCTTAGTATATAACTTATTTGTAATTAATGTGAGTTGAGAAGGCATTCTTCCTCAAGAATATCCATTTATAAGAGACTTTGGTTCGAATATTTGTTGAGTAGAAGATGTATCCTTCAATTGGATCGAAAGTTGGTGGAACATATGTTGTGCATAGCTCACTATAAGTACAGTAGCCCCATGGCTTCTTTGGTGCTGACTGACAGCTCACAACTGACAGATTTAAAGTTACCAGACCAAATTATGTGTTCCTACGCTAAACCATATGATCTGCAAAAACATGTGTTTAGCAGCTGTCACTTCTGACAGTCAACATTTAGTTATATACCTAAATGTTGTCTGTCAAAAGTCAGCTGTGAGCTGTCAGTCAGCACCAAAGAAGTCACGGTACAGAGTCAAGCATTAATAACCAATTTTTAATTTAGAATGACATAAATCTGATGTTTAGAGCATTTAAATTGCAAATATATTTTAAGTTATATCAGTTAAACTAAACTTGTTCATAAAGTATTTTGATGTGAATTTAAAAGATAATCCTGGTGTATTACATAGCCTGGTTAAATGGTAAGTCAAGGGGCTAAAAGTGACATTATGGCAATGACAAAAATATGTGGTGTGGTGCCTCTAAAAACAAACATATTTGAACTATTTTTATAAATATTTTTTCAAATTGGATCATCTATGTTAGAATATTTGCGCAACTCACTGACCTGGATAGTTGACGGTATACTGGATTTGTTAACTCTTGTGCTTATTCATCTTTCGGTGACAAATACATTAGCACTTAGCTGCATCTTTCTAATATCATAAACCACATCCCCAGAGCATAACAATTATAACTAAAAGTTACTCACAAAGAAAATAAGATATACAGGTGTCAAGAAAGTTTAGCCTGAGTTTGGCAAAAATTATTAGTAACAAAATTTTTAGGATGGAAACCAGATCATTTAACTTTATTTTTATCATTATAATGTACTTACTGTTTCTATCAGAATGTTAAAAAAATACATTAACCTTATAATTCTTAGTTGTAATTATTTAGTTAGTGAATTAATCAAAATGTTCAAGTTGTTCTCCTTTATGTTCTATCCACTCTTATAATTGTCCCCCTGCCCTGCAACATACTTTTTGACACAGCTCAATATCAATAGCAGCGAATTGTTTTCTAATCACTTGGTGAAGTTGTTCAACCATTCTTGGCTTTTCTCTCTATACTAAGTCTTTCTTTTTAGCATCATGTCTTACTACCTTTTTTTGGGCTATACACATATGAACTAATTAAACTATTCTGTTAGGTGTTAAGAAAGGTTGAATTTAGAGAAAGTGTACCCACACTTGGGTGAAGGGAGAATGGAAAGCCATTTAAGTAAAACCTCTCAGTACACTCTGCCAGGATTCAAACCTTGATCTCCCCTTCATCGGCAGTCTATTCTATTGCGAGAGTGACACCTTAGACAATACTGCCACCAAAGCAGGTACCAGGTCTTTTATAAAACCCCATAATGAAAACTCTGGAGAGCTCAGGTCTTGTGACCATGATAGCCATTTAATGTGACCAAAACAACCCCTCCATTGACATGAAAATATGTTTTCAAGCCACTCACATACTTGTTTTCCAAACGGGTTGGGCCCCAATCTTTTTGAAATAAGAAATCTTGTTGATGTTTCACTCGAGGATAAAAATAAATTTTCAACATTTCAAGACACCTGTTGCAATTGACTGGCCTATCAAAGAAAAATGGACCAATGACACCTTGAACAGAGATTGCTGCCTAAACAATCCCCCCTGAAAGGTATACTTTTTTTTTAACTATGGGGCATTTTTCAAGAGCCCAATAGACACATTTTGTGTTAGTTTATTTGCCCATTGGGTTTAAAACTGGCTTTGTCGTAGATCCATAGCTTATCTCGCAGGGTAGGGTCAGCATGAATATCTAGGTAAAGGTCTGCAAACTCTACGTGCTGATTAGCATCTTTGTCATGTAGGTTATGGAAGAACTGTGGGATGGATAGCCTCGATTTTGTATATTATTGACACTTTGTCAAGAAATTTTGACTTCTGGTGGAATACATTAATTCCATTTTTGGTGGCTTTGTTGTATGCTGAACAAATTCGAGCGAAATTTTATAGACACCCTGTAGCCAATATACCTTACTCATACTTAAATTTGGGTAAAGTAGGTTAGGAACATAGAAGAAGGTGGATGTTAGCAACAAACCTGTTCTAAGCCTAAAGTCCCCTGTGTGGTCTTTTATGGTCAACAAATTTGTAAAACAAGCAATGTAGCTGATTTTTAGAAACTTTTTCTTTCTATTTACTTGTATCATACTGTTAAATAAATATAATATAATTGTACAAAATTAACCACAAATAAAATTCAAAAACACTAACACACATTTATAAACACTTCTATATTTTAATATCACATAGTGTCTTTCTCAGCAGGTAGTATTTACTTGAATTCACTATTAAAGTTTATACTTTTGATTTTACCATAAATGTCATAATTTTTCTTCAAAATTTTTCATAGTAAAATTAACTCTCTTTCTTTTCCTTCCAGAATCTTACCGGTGGAAAGGATGGAGGCTTACACATAACAGATGTTACAAATGCCTCTAGAACGATGTTAATGAACATAAAAACCTTAAAGTGGGACAACACTTTATGCAAGTGAGCTTGATGCAATATTTGAACATTTTCATGCTCATTGTTGATGTAAAAAGCAAATCAAATGATATATTACTTAGAGATTAAAATTCCCTTTTTACAGATTTTTCGGAATCCCAATGGAAGTGTTGCCTGATATCCGAAGTTCTTCAGAAATATATGGTTATATTACTGAAGGTTGTTTACAAGGAATTCCGATCTCAGGGGTATAGTGCATTTAAATTTGCTTTTATATTAAAAAAAAAAAAACTAAAATGTTGTCTCAAAAATGATATTACATGCTTAATGGTTTAATGTCAAATATGTTTTTATTTAATAAGAGTATGCATAGCTTTGTAACTTTGACTTGGCTTCAAAAAAAACTATAAGCTTCAATCTCACATGGAAAAAAAAATTCTGTCTTTGACACTTGGGAAGTTTTGGCAGTAAAATTATTAATACCTAAAATATTCAACATAAATAACTTGATTTATCAGAGTTAAAAAAATACAAACAATTGTGCAATAAAAACAATTTTGAGTTAATTTTGTACATATAGTTATATAAATAAATTCAGTATGATATTTTTTCAAGCATAAAAAAAAATAACAAAAAATATTCAAACCTTGATTCGAGAATATTTCATATATTCAATTCGAGTTCAGTCAAATTAAAAAAGTGGACTTTGCACACCCCTTATTATTTAATAATAAGTAAAGAATCAAATTGTGAGTGATACTCTCATTGGATATTATTCACAAATGGATGATTATACAGGAAAGCAAGATATAAACAAATATGAAGAACAAACACAATATAACTTTCAAGATTAAAAGAGGAACATACTTCACACTTAACTACTACCACTTGGTAAAAAGGTGGTATTGATGTTACTACACGTTCCTTCATTTTAGGTCTCTCTTAATATCACGATAAAACTGTTAACTTGTAAAGAGGACCTTTGGTTTAACAGATCTACGATCTCCACAAAACACTTTCATGTAATTTGGCTAGGTTTGCTAATGTTTAGAGGTTGAATCCTATATTTCTCAAGTCTGACTCAATTGGTAATAAATAAAATGAAAGAATGTTAGGGAAATGGTAGAGCACAAATAAAAGTAAAAACATTAACATATATTTATCTAAGGAAGTAGTAGTAGACTCATAAATTAGGTTTCAAATCGTGAATCCAAATTTGAATTCTTGAATATTTCAAAATGTGCAATTTTAATATAGTAGAAATATTTCAAATTGAATTTCTTAAATTGTGTTAAAAGCTTGGTACCACTGGCAAACACAGTTTTGTTTGCCATGTCTCTTAATAAAATGGTGCCACCTTCCCTTCTTCCTCCCAACTCAATTACACGACTTTACATAATTACTATTACCATTTATTGCTTAAAATTGATATTTGAAGTCAACACCTTCTTAATTGTATTCAAGATCTTTTTTAAAAATATTTATGAATCTACAATTTCTAAAATATCTTAGGAGTCAAACATCCCATTGCTATGTTCCTATCTAAGTGACTATAATTTCTTATGATGAGTTCCGATAGAATGAAACCGAGGTCAGAAGATTGGGTGGCAACAATTGATTTTCTTCAAGATGCATCCATTACTTATTTGTCCATTGACATCAATGTAAAGTGTAACCTGTGTTTATCTTTTTATTGTAAAATATTCTGAAAATTTAAAAATGACACACGGACACGGGAATCAAACCCGGGACCTTTGGCTTAAGTACGTCAATGCTCTAACCACTGAGCTATCCAGGAATCGTCCTGTGCCCAGGATCATTCTTCACTCATATTTTAAGGCAGAGTCTATGATGGACGTGTGGAAATCGTCGGCTACAAATGTGTGATTTATTAAGACCACGAGCTATCAGCTAACGCAGCCACCTTCGACTCGGTAGTTGGATTATTGCTGCCACTTGTACAAATATAATTGTAAGGGATTGCATATCTAAGAATCAAATAGCCAAAGCTATTATTTATGCTTTTAGTGAGGATTACTCCATCTAGATATTATATTCTGAAAATTGAAAAATGACACCTGGACTTGGGAATAGAACCTGAGCTTAGTACGCCAATGCTAACCACTGATAAATTGTTTTTGTTCATTTTAGATTTTTCTATTCACCTTTTTTTGTACCTTCTTCCAAATATATTACAATGTTTAGTAAGAATAGTTTTGACTTTTTAATAATTCTCCTATCATTACTCATTTCTAATAAACATGTTATGTGATTGTAGTGCTTAGGAGACCAGCAGTCAGCTTTAGTTGGTCAGATGTGTTTCAAGAAGGGTCAAGCCAAGAACACTTTGGGCACCGGGGCTTTTATGCTTTACAACACTGGTACTGCAGTAAGTATGTCCATTAATTTGACTTGACTTCTTGTACCCAACTCAAAAAAACTTTAGAAAGTCATGTAGGACTAATAAACTCTGACATAAAGTTTTGGAAAGCCTTAAAATAAAGGGATATAATGGTTGCAGTGATGACTAGATCCATTTTTCAAAAAGATTTACTTAACTTCCATCAAACAGTAAATAAGTGATACTCATAGTAATCTCTACTGATGGTATTTTTTTCTAAATGATTCCCCATTCTCCTCTCATAAAATATGGCTCCATTCCTTATAAATACTACCTACCACTTTGGTTTTTAATTAAATATGAACTGTCTGGATTGTTGTAAGAGACGGCGAAAAAAATTACTAAAAAACTAAAGAGTTCAGGTTTTTAAGTTGGTAAGGGTTGGAGATGATCTCGGAAAGGAAATTTATCGTCAAAAGTTAGAAAACACTGCTTTAGTATGTACATAACGCCTGAGTGGATAGTAAGATGTGGTACACACAAAAAAAGTAATTTAAAGGTTGCATTTCCCTCCTTTTGATGAAATATTTTTGGTGTAAACTATATTAATAAAATGAAGATTTTGTTTGTCTATCATGAGCATTTCATGATAGTTTCCGCACACAGAGGTCTGAAATTTTAAAATTAGTAGCCCCTGTACACAAACATGTGTACCTTGAAGCTGTAATTTTAAATTGTTGTCTTTTTTTATATATATTATTAAAACTGGGTCTAAAGAAATAAAATGAAGATTTTTTTTCCTGTTTGAAGTAGAATAAAGTGTTGCCTGGCGTAGCCACCATTCATTGCATGGTTACCCTGAGCAACGCTAATCATTGAATATATTTACAGTTGTCTATGTACGTGTAATAGTGATTTTCTTTTAAAAATTTCTAAATAGTAACGTTTACAGGTGGTACACTCAAACCATGGTCTGCTGACAACTGTGGCGTATCGGATGGGCAAAGACGCTGCTCCTGTTTATGCGCTTGAAGGTTCCGTAGCAATATGTGGGGTCATTATGAAGTGGCTCAGAGATAACCTTGAAATAATAGACAACGTGACCGACACTCATAAAATTGCCGAAGAGACATCAAGGGCTGGCAAAGTTTATTTTGTCCCGGCTTTCGCAGGACTTTACGCTCCCTACTGGAGGAAAGATGCTCGAAGGTGTGTGATTGGTTAGCCTAATTTTAACATAAAGGGATTGTTTCTGACTGTAACTCTGATGATAATCTAATTCCATTTATTTTTTGTTTTAACTTATGTATTGCCATGTCGCTGAAGAAATTGGAAATGCTCATCAATTTTCGAGCATTTTTATTTGAATTTAGCTCTAACTTTAAGTGTAATAAAAGTACATTGCATTATTATAGTGCATTTTTTCTATAAAGAATATTAATTTAAAAATAAGATTGTTTATTCTTTTTACTTCTTAGTTAAAAATTGTAAAGTGGATAGAAGTGCAAAACCTGCACACTTACCATGAAATTGTAGGCCTCGTTTTTCTATCTTCTTTTCAGTGTTTAATTTATACAAACGTTTGGCACCATTTTTCCTTTCTTTAACAACTTAATAATTCGGAACATTTGTGTAAATTCTACTTTACAGTTGTTTATGTGGCATCACTGAAGAAACGACTCGAGGCCATATTGTAAAGGCTGCGTTGGAGGCAGTTTGTTTCCAAACTAGGGATGTACTGCAGGCTATGAATAGTGACTGCGGTATCCCACTGACCAAACTGTTGGTAGACGGGGGGATGACCTCTAACAACTACCTCATGCAGCTACTGGCGGACCTATGTGGCACTCAGGTTGGTATGTATCATAGTATCTCGGCTATGAGTATGCTAAAACCTAGTCCTATTCGTCATCATAATGTTATATATTCATAGCAGTTGCACTAAAGAACTGCTAAACCTACCTCTGAAAGTACCACCTAGATCTTAACTTTTAATTCCTGCTCGGTTTATTAGTATTGATATGACCACACAGTGATTTTCCATGTTCTCTTTAGGACATAGTGGATGCATTTACGTTTTTCAACTGTACTATATTAATAGATAGCCAAGCTATTAAAATTGTTAAGTACCACTATAGATTCATCTAAATATACTTTTTATATTAAAAAAGACACCTGGACACAGAAATCGAACCTTGGACCTTTAGCTTAGTACGCCAATGCATTTTTACCACTTAGTTCTAAGCAGGAGCTGTCCATCAATATCAATACGAGTGAAGAATGACCCTGGGTACTTCTCGATAGCTTATTGGTAAGACCATAGCGCGCTAAGCCAAAGGGCCCAGGTTAGATTCCCATGTTCAGGTGTAATTTTTTAATCTAAAGAATTCAAGTCAAACATATTAATTGACACAAACCCACCATTCTGTTTCTGTTACAGCCATGATTTATTTCTACAATCAATGTTTAGGTTTTGGAAGAATGGATTTTACAACTCGTTTGTGCTGTTTTGGGACCCATTTTTATGTGTTTGGAAGGAAACTATTCCACATTTTATTCTTATTAATAATTATTGTATTAAGAACTTTGTTTATAAAAATGAATCTGTTTAAGGAAACCCTCTTTTCACTTCTTGAGGAACATTTGTTTTTATTTGGAAGGTAAAGGAAAGATGGATAGTAACGTATCAAAGGGAGTGAACACAATATTGCCTTTTCATTGAAATTAAGAATACTTTCATCATTGGACAGTGATGTAAATTGCCAACGTTTTTCTTCTTTCATTACAAGGCAATATTGTGTTTGTTCCCTTTAATATGTTGCCATCCATCTTTCCTGCACCTTAGTCTAAATATAATTAAAACATGGAGAAATAGCCAGATTAATATATGATAGTCAGAACGCTTGGCAATCCAAACACGTGTTGCATGGATGGGGAGAACAGTATCCTTGCCGTAACCTTGTTGCTCCAGTTATTGTTTCTTAATCAGTCTTGGCTTTGCCTGCCACTGTGAGCAGTGTGATACTTCCTTTTCCAACGTTCTCATTGTTTTTAATCGATCTAAGCTTGTGTTGTGTATACACACTTGATAATCCGAACACCCCCCCCTCCTAATTAGCTTGGATTATCAAGTTTCTACTGTACGAAGAAAATGCACGCTCCTTTTTAAGTACGCAACTCTTGGAAAAGTCAAGCGATCTCAAAATTTGATAAAGTGTATCAAAATAAGTTTGTGTGGAATATATTTTAAATGTTATTCTGAAATAAATTATACATGATCCAGTTCGCCCACTTATGACGGAAACAACAGCTCTGGGAGCAGCCATGGCCGCAGGAAATGCTGAAGGTATCGGAGTGTGGAATTTGAACTACAGTCATTCCACACCCTGTGATACTTTCTACCCGTCGATTTCAGAAAATGGTACGTTTATCATTTCCAAATTATTATTTTTTTTACTTTGTATTTATCTGCGTATAGAATATTACAGTATAATTTTCATAGGAAGGGTCTTATAAGAAATACAAACCTATTTTATTTATTTTTTGTGGCAAAAAATCGATAACATTTTATTATATTGTTAGTTGGGAGGTAGGCAAATGCTTGTAAAATTAACTGTACATGGAAGGATGTACCCCCTTCGGTGGCTGCATGGTATAAGGTGTCACACTCACAGTAAACTAGAATGCCCATGATGGGGAAATTGAGGTTCGAATCTCGGTTGGGTGGTTTTTCAATCATTGTTTTCCACTTTCCCTCCATGTCAATGCTAGTACACTTCCTCTAAATATAACCTCATCCTAAACCCTAACATTACTAACATAATTAGTACATGGGTGTATAAGCCAAACCCGCCTCGGTGTCATAGTTGGCTAACGCTAGTTTTGTGTTGAGCCAGACTGCCGAGGATGGGGAGATTGAGGTTCGAATCTTGGTCGGGTAAACTGGGGGGAGGGGGGTTGTTTCCTAAATGGTTTTCCACTATCCCTCCACGCAAATGTGGGTTCACTTCCTTTAAATTCAACCTTCCAAATTCCTAATCCATTAAGAAAGGTGGATAGAAACATATAAAAGGGGGACAAACACAATATGGCCTTTACAATGAAAAGAAGAACACAGTTCACACTTTACACTGCTGCCAATGGACAAAGAGGTAATGGATGTCTCTTAAAGAAAATTGATCGTCACCGCCCAATCCCCCGACCTAGGTTTCATTCTATCGGAACTCATCAGGGAGGAGTGTGAAACGCGCAACGCAACTTCCTAAAAGAGAAAACCAAAAAAC
>CABEEJ010006608.1:0-15984 GCA_901482245.1 Timema douglasi | reverse complement strand
CACACTCCTCCCTGATGAGTTCCGATAGAATGAAACCTAGGTCGGGGGATTGGGCGGTGACGATCAATTTTCTTTAAGAGACATCCATTACCTCTTTGTCCATTGGCAGCAGTGTAAAGTGTGAACTGTGTTCTTCTTTTCATTGTAAAGGCCATATTGTGTTTGTCCCCCTTTTATATGTTTCTATCCACCTTTCCTGTACCTTCTTCCAAATATAATACAATTGCCTCATAAAGCGAAAAGAGGTTTTCCTTATAGAGTCATATCACGTAATCCATTAAGAGTAATTAGTACTTAAGCATATAATCGAAATGGGTAGTAAGACTCGGCCTAATGAATGAATATATAAGCCAAATGGGCAGAAGTGTACAGGCTAAAAAAATCACAACACTAACGAAGTTTATAAATTAGAAATGATATTTTGCTACGGATTTAACAATTTTTCAAATTTATGTACTATATTTGGAAGAAGGTATAGGAAAGGTGGGTAGAAACATATAAAAGGGGGACGAACACAATATGGCCTTTACAATGAAAAGAATAACACAGTTCACACTTTACACTGCGGCCAATGGACAAAGAGGTAATGGATGTCTCTTAAAGAAAATTTATTGTTACCGCCCAATCCCCCGACCTAGGTTTCATTCCATCATATTTAAATTCAGCTCACAAATTTAAATGTTCATTTGAGCCTGTTGCTGCACATTTGTTGAAGGAAAATGGGAGTTCATTTAGCCAAAGTTGTCATTCCTTTCAACCTATACTTTACTTCAGTGGTGATCAAAAATAATGATTCATTTGATTTTTTAAATCGACTTACAAATTATTACTAAAACAAATTAAAATAGAAACTTGTAGGATTTATTTACATTGGAGGGTGAGGGGCGCCAAGGGTTCACCATTTCTGATATTTTAAGAATTTGGTAGGCATGTGCAAAGCTTTGAAAACTTTTAGTTTGGCTCTGGAATAATATCAGCTTTGACTTCAAATAAAAATAAAATCCAACTTCAACAACTAAAGCTTTGCCAATAAAATTATTGACAGCTAAAGTACTTATTATTAAAGAATCAAATAGCCAAAGCTATTGTATTTGTTTTAGTGAGGATTTACTCGCATCTAGATGTCATATTCTGAAAATTGAAAAATGACACCTGGGCACAGAAATCGAATCCGGGACCTTTGGCTTACTATGTCAATGCTCTAACCACTGAGCTATCCAGGAATCGTCCCGTGCCCAGGATCATTCTTCACTCATATTTTAAGGCAGAGTCTATGATGGACGTGCGGAAATCGTCGGCTACAAATGTGTGATTTTACTAAGACCACGAGCTATCAGATAAAGCGGCCACCTTTGACTCGGTAGTTGGCTTATTGCTTGCCTTACAATTATAATAATTGTACAAGTGGCCGCAAGGAAGAACGCATAATGGGCGCAACATAATCGACGAACAACACTTTATCCCAGGTGCTTTGGGCTACATCAGCCGAAGGAAACCCAACTTTGGAATTTTGGGTGGGCTTAGCTTTCTGGCAATCCTCACAGTGGATAACCCACTCTTTAACGTTGTTATATATAGCCCAGACCAGAAGAACTCTTTAGATACGTTCCTGAAAGTTTTCAGCATGCCTAAATGACCACCATACACAGAATCATGAAAGTACCTTAACAATATGGGACATACAACCACGAACAGTGTGGTCCAAATGGCGGTCCGCACCACTGAAAATGTGGCCCTCACAGTATCCTGGAGGGAAATTAAAAGGAAACCCCCAGTGGTAGATGTAAAATAACTAATAATTCAAATAAAAATATTTATTTGAAAGAGTTATGACACCATTTTATTATGCTTTTATTTGTTTAATAAAAATATGTATAATTATATTTGCAAAATTCTAATTGGTATGTGAACATGTTAAATTCCAAAGATTCTACTGACCTAAGATACTATATATATAGTATTGAAGTATTGAAAGTAATATTTTATTAAGTGTTGTTTGTAGTCCTCTATTAATTTGATGGGATTACTTAAATATATCCTCGGCCCGCAAATCAATCTGATAGTCAGATTTGGCCCTTGGAATGAAAAAAGTTGGACCACCCTGCCCTAAGAGAATAGGTTAAATTTACAAATAACAATATCAGCATTTGCTTGATCATAGTGGATGAAAAAATTCATCCCTTATGCACCTGTTTAGTATCAAAACCTCAACCTCTCTACGTTTTGAATAACACTGACAATATTAGCATGTCACAATCATTTAAGAAAGTGTATGAAGAAATAAAGAAATAAGTGTATTTTTTTATATCAAGGTAACCTAACCATTCCGTCAGGTTGGTTTTCATGCCTTTCATATACATTATTTTACAGTATTTCGTATAGATCCATAAAATGAAGATAATAAAAAAACTCACTTCTGTGTTGGTATGTTAAAAGTGCAACAAAATATTATTTTAAATTTAAGTCAGTTACCTTATTTATGTTTTTCAGAAAAAGATATAAGGTACTCGAGATGGAAGATGGCGATACAAAAGAGCTTAGGTTGGGTTCCTGAGTTAGGCTCCAAAGAAACTCAAGAAATAGGTAAGTTCATAGATAATAACGTCAGGATTGGATTAAAACATATTGTTATGTCAAATAAAAAGGAAGGTACTCAATAATCTTGAGAAATACTCGGGAAGTCCATAATGCGCGAATTCTTAAATAGAAACTATAGTTATAATTTAACACTGTTGTAAATTTTTCACTTTATTTTGAAAATTACTTTTGTTCCTGAATTTAATTACATTGATGAAGAATATTCAAAACTTGATTAAGAGCTCTCATAAACCCAGGCTGAAAAAAAATAACATCCTTCGTAAACCCAAATAAATTTTCAATGTAAAGTGTTTTAAAACAAAGTAATTAATTTTTTTTTAATCCAATAAAGGGATGAACCTAATGAAGAGCCGAGGAGGCTACATTTAGATGAGCTACATACCACTGTACTTATCACCAGACATTTGTATGGTAATCAAATCTCTCAGACTATCTATGGTGGGCAGAGCACACAGTGTTAAGGGAAAAAACTAAAACCAGCAAACCTGATGGTGAGAAACCAGTGGGAAGACCTAGACTAGATATAATGTGATGAGATGGCCTGGATAGAACTAGCTCAAGATGGGGATAGCATCTAATGAGGTGAGCTGGATAGAACTAGATCAAGATAGAGATAAGGTGTAATAAGCTGATCTGAAAAGAATTAGCTCATGATTGGGATTGGCAAAGTACTTTTGTAAGCACGGCAATGAAAATTTGAGTTCCTAATGTCATTAAGTAAGCCATTGACTGAATTGAAAGTAATCTGTTATGACAATCCCGAGCAAGAAACAAGGAAACTTATACAATGGTCTTTACAGTACAGTTTTCTTCAGAAGGGCCTTTTTTGACAGCAAGAAAACTATAGATATCTTCACATTCATGTGTCAAGTTATGTTAACTACAGCTGTCACTTTTGATAGATATTATTCATAACTATCCAAATAACACTTATGATGCATTGTATATTTATAAGATGGCACAGGAAAGGTGGATAGAAACACATAAAAGGAACGAACACAATACGGCTTTTACAATGAAAAGAACACAGTTTAAACGCTTTACATTATTGCCATGGACAAATAACTAATGGCTACCTCTTAAAGAAAACTGATCACTACCGCCCAATATCCCAACCTAGCTTTCATTATATTGGGACTCATCAGGAAGAAGTGTGAAATGCACAACACAACTTTTTTAAAGAGGAAACCAAAAAACACATAAGAGAGAACAAGGAAACCTGTAAAGAATGGTAGAATACTCTGGTTGGCCACAAAAAAATATGTTTGTATGTTATGAAATACCCTTCCTTTGAAATTTGGTTTGTACCTTTATTATTCTCCTAGCTTTGGCAACTTTAAGACAAACAAGGAAGATAATGTAAGTAAAGATTATTTTATGCTATTTTCCATTGACTGTCAAGGTCATTCATGAAGTAACACTTTTTCAATGCTGAAATTATCAAGTCATCACCCTTTAGCTATTGTTGTGTTAATCTATAAATTAGGATGGGAAAAAACTAAAGATTTATGATTTACCAAAACAGGTATTGGGATAATTTACATTATTTTAGAAATCATTAAAATATATAAGTTTAAATTAAAACTTATCTTTCCTAAAGAAATGTGAGGTAGTTCTATCAAATTATGAAGAAAGGATTACTATAAAACATCACTAAAGAGCTTTTAATAGCTTTCTACCGCACAAATTGGTCTATTACAAGCTTATAGTTCTTCTGAATTGTAAGTTCACTTTCATTATAAAGACTCTTAAACTACTTCAATATTTGTTCTCTAAAAGAGAAGTGAGAGGGACAGCTAAGGTGGAGCAAGTGCAGGACAGGATAGAGAAGTCACGACTAAGGTGGTGTGCTCATGTGAGGAGAATGATACCAAAGATAATGTTTGATGTTGAAGTGGGAGCAGGAGGCTAAGAGGAAAACCAACAGACGAGCGGCTGAAAAGAGTGTGGAGGAGAAAGGAGATGTTGGAGAGCCTCATGTTCCGAACAGGTCAGGGGCTGGAAACATGATTGAAGAGTTTATCTTCTGTTATTGTTTATTGTAAAATATAGGATAGAAGACACGCTACCAACTGAGCTAAGGTGTCAGATAATTTATACTAAAGCCCGCCTCGCGTGGTGCGGGTCCATTGCTTGATTGCTTGCTGGATTTCGCTGATTGTTGCTGTGTATGCTGCGCTGCTGGGTTGGCTTTAGATGTGACTCACCATCTGCAGGCCATGTGGCTAGCTTATGAGAAAGCGCGAGAGAACGCTAGTTTTGTTGCCAACAAATATGGACAGTGATGATAGCGTATTGTACGACGATACTTTGCGAGCAATTTGTATTTGTTAAAGACAATTAGTGATGGTGAGATTTTCAATAATTGATGCACTGAGGAGGCGCAGAAAATGTAGGAGACCATATGAACATAACCACCGCTATCACCGACTGCATATAAACAGTGGTGATCGTTGTGTCTGGTCATGTGACTGAAGGTTGCTCTCTGATTGGCTCACCTATCGATCCAGCAGGGAAGCAAGCACAGAAAACAATACAGGACCTATCAAGGGAAACCAGCAGGCTAGCCATCAGTGACATCATTTTCCAGCAACATGCCCTGCTCAACACTGAGCAAGCGCTCTAGCAACGAATCCTGCATCTTGTGTGGCGAGCTTAACTAAGGTTGGTAAAATTGCCGTCAAGCTGTTGATAAAGAGAAATTTGGACAAATACCTTATTGTAATATTAGCCGTCACCTTAGCTAAGTTGGTATCGCTGAAAAATTTATCATTGGTGAAATGTGGGTTTACCCTTTCACAATGGTGGATTAACGGGCGGGGACTTACCACAGGCTGGAAACAGTAATGGATGTAAAAAACTATTATTAAAACATTATTAGATACCTTCCATTGGCATAAAGAAAAGGGAACACCGAATTCTCTCTTAGTTCCTATAACTTCATTAATTATTACTATGATGTGGGTGGCTCTAAAGGAGTATTCTATTTATTTATTTTAATTAAGCTGTTTACTCTTTTCTTTCATTTTATATTATTTTATTTTCATTCAAATTCACAACTTACAGGTATGACTTCACTGCCAAATCTCGGTCATTTCTACATTCATTCTTACTAAAGAATCAATTCATATTTGCATGCCAAGCATCCTTTTCACTGTTTTTTTTATCACAAAGGTTTTCTATAATCTGTTTAAATGGCTATAGTAGAGATGGGACGCTCAAATTCTCCATTCCTCGAATCCTATGCTATTCTAGAGATTAGGGATTTGTAAATATCTCAAAAACTACCTTGAATACAAATATGAAGATGTTTTTGGTTGGGAGGTTAACAAAATTGTATTACTATGATCGCTTTATTAAATAAAAGTGTTCTCATTTTTTGTCTATGACATAATAGACATGACAAAAAATATTATCATTTTTCAGTGGCACCAAGCTATAAGCAACTCTTTTTAAACTACTTTTTAAATATTTTAGCTTTAACTAAAATGGTGTATTTTTAAAGATTTGAATTTGGATTTGAGATCCGAACGAAAACTAAAGATTTTGATTTGAGATTGGTATTTGAGAAATATAGGATTTGACCCATCTCTAGAATTTAGTAAATGTGTTAAAGCATGTCTACTGTTTGTACTGTCTAACATGGTGTTAATTCTTTTTTGTGATTTGCGAGGAAGGCTGCTCTAAAAAGCACTGGCCAAACTTATCTCTATATCTGTCATCAGGTGCATGGGGTAAGTGCTTTGATGTTGGCGTTTTTTTCCAGACTTTAACGCTGCTTTGATAATTGTGTTGGTTTTCTCTTCAATCAACTCTTATTCATCTGTGGTAATGGTGGGGACAACCACATTAGAAAATATCATCACTACACCTAAATAAAATTAATTTCAAAAAATGCATTTATTTAACTTTATTTTGTGTTTTGCTAACTTGTCTTACTGTCTTTTATAGAGTATGACATCACCCTATCGTCACCGCGCACTCTTGGACTTTGGGTCCGCCGTGTGTTGCGCTAAAGGGCAGACCACACAGTCTTGCTCTCCGGCCTCCACCCGGGCAGGACCACAGTTCTAGAGTGTGCGGTAGCAGTAGAGTGACGTCATAATCAGGTTTCCACGACTTATACTACCGTATTTTAAGGACATTTGCAAAAATTAATAATTTCATGGAGACTTCAGTATTTGAATTGAGAAGGACTGGAAAAAATCATGTAAAAATTACAATGTAAGCCCACCCTAAGTGTTCCCTACTACGATTCAACTTGAGAATGTTAAAAAATGAAGCACAAATAAAATCAAAACAACACTTTAATATTCTGATGCCTCAGGAGATTGCACATAAAGTGTTGCTTCGGGGATTTAACTTAATTAATGGAGGATGAAAACATCTCTGGTGAACTAAATATTCTCTTGATGTTCTGCTATTGTTTTATGTGGATGATAGATTGTGTTAGTGTTGCAATAGGGTTTAAATATGGGCTAGTTAACTAATATCTAGTTTGGGTGGCTTTCCAAATTTTGTAATCCATTTGTGTAACAGTTCCTATAAAGGGTGGATACAGGACTTGTTATCAAAGGGGCTGATTAGTTTTCAAAGGCTCCTTCAAGTATAAATTCAATATTTGTAATAAATCGAGATTTTTATTATAATAATAATAATATTGATAGTTAGTAAAAATATTTCTAATTAATAATTACAATGATAAATGGAGGACTTTAAGAAAAAATTACAATTTTTATTAATAAATTTGCAACTTTAATACAAAAACAATACAAAAAAACACTGTAACAATAAAAGTAATAAATATGTTCATTGGCCTAAAAGGTTTTTTTAATTCTTAATAGAAAAATATGTATTTTAATACAAATAATTGGAATATAATACTAGACTTACTGGGGGAGGTTTAGTTTTAAGCCACTCGCTTCTCTGCAAATTAGAGCTAAGTTGAAAGATTTATTGATTATGTCATGTAGGAGATAGGGGCAAGAAAAGTGTTGGTCAGTCAATCTTTACAACAATATTTTCTATTATCTTCCACGCAAGAAGGTGGTGAGATCCCACCCCACCCCCTTCCTCCTCTGGATCCACCACTGGTGTCCATCTTCTAACCTGTGATATATCTTCTTAACTGTTGAATAAAATGGATCACAAAGTCTATAAAACTACCCAACCAAAATATGTATTAATTCGCCTGTAATTAAACCTTGTTGGAATACTAACACCGACATTGGGGATGTGAAGGTCCCCTGAGGTAACACTAACAACAGCGTTAGGGGTGTGAAGGTCCCCTGCTGTAACACTAACCAGTGTTAGGGGTGTGTGAAGGTCCCCTGTTTTAACACTAATTAGTGGGGTGTGAAGGTCCCCTGTTGTAACACTAACACCGGTGTTAGGGGTGTGTGAAGGTCTGCTGTTTAAGCACTAACACCGGTGTTAGGGGTGTGAAGGTCACCTGTTGTAACACTAACAACAGTGTTAGGGGTGCAAAGGTCCCCGTTTGTAACACTAACAACAGCGTTAGGGGTGTGAAGGTCACCTGTTGTAACACTAACACATGTGTTAGGGGTGTGAAGGTCCCCTATTGTAACACTAACACCAGTATTAGGGGTTTGAAGGTCCCCTGTTGTAACACTAACAACAGTGTTAGGGGTGCGAAGGTCCCCTGTTGTAACACTAACAACAGCGTTAGGGGTGTGAAGGTCACCTGTTGTAACACTAACAACAGCGTTAGGGGTGTGAAGGTCACCTGTTGTAACACTAACACATATGTTAGGGGTGTGAAAGTCACCTGTTGTAACACTAACACATGTGTTAGGGGTGTGAAGGTCCCCTATTGTAACACTAACACCAGTATTAGGGGTGTGAAGGTCCCCTGTTGTAACACTAACACAGGTGTTAGGGGAGTGTGAAGTTCCCCTGTTTAAACACTATCAACAACTAAATACTGGGTGTACATAATTGTAGTAGCAACCTTAAAAGGTTTGGGCACTCCATGCCTATTTTCAAACATGTCAACATGAACATTTTCTTATGTAATTCTTTAGTTGTGTGAAAAGTTTTATCCTTTTTATCATATATGTTTGTTTTTTTCTTTACAGATGAAGAACAATCTCTTTCATCTTCTTTGCCAGTGAGTTTCTTTGTCATATCCACATTTGCTCTTCTACTTATTGCTAAAAGATTAAGTTTATCATAGAAAATTTTTTTAAAAATGTAAATCTGGCTAGTGATTGTTACATGTTATTATTTATTCATGTTGATATCTAGTTTTTCAAAGACATTTCCCCTCTTGTGATGGTCATTTACACTTCGTTTTATAATTTGGCATTAGAACTGGTCAGTTTTGGAAATGGAAAAGTAGTTGTTTTTTTAAATTATATAGTTCTATTACTGTGTTATTTGTGTTTTTAAAGGAAATATTGGGATTTTTAATGGTATTAGATACATAAGCATTTATTTTTGAAAAATTTATATATATATTTTCAACAGTAAATTAAATGCTAGCATTTTTAACAAATATTCACTTTTAACAGCAAAATTCAAATTTCTTCTCATTTAAAAGCAATAATCTGCTATAGCCAAAAAATCTCACTTGACCTTATGATGAAAGAAGAATGACAGTTTGTCATGTATTTATTTTAAGTCCTTGCCAAAGATCTAGTAACTTGTTAGGATTGTTATATTTTAAAACTAAATATGCATTGAATCACCATATTCATTTGATCTCAAAATTAAAACTAACAGCTACTTTTTAAATCATATATTAAGAAGAGAGACTTTTTTTTAGTATATATTTCCCTTATTACATACAGTATTGGTTTGTTTCAATTCAATTGGAAAATGGCAATCACTGCCACTTAAGAATGTTCATTATAGTAGGCCCAACTCAGCCCCCAGCTCGCATCTGCATTTGTTTGTTTGTTTTTTTGTTTGTGAGTAAGGTATTGGAGTAAAAGGGAAAAGAAAAGACCTAAAATATGCCATAAATGTGTGCATTGCATTCATATTTGAATGATAACTTTAAATTTTTCGCGGTGACAATGGGGGACAAAGCGACTAAGTTACGTCTTAATAACTACACTATGTGTCTATTAAGACAGAGTGGTGATTTGTGCACAGTGCTCATCTATGAAACCATCCTAAAATGGTCAAAAACAGCTTTTTCAATGCAGTTTCTATACAAATGTCATTTAATATTTCAACAATATTCAGTATTAGGACTTCTTTTAACTCTTTTTCTCCATTGATGTTTAATCATAAAGTATTCACATGTTATAGTGTTGGTATAAATTCATAGAGTTGAGTGGCATGTGATGTACTCTCTTAAGGTACTAGTTAAGGCCTACAGATTTCTGCAGATGCTTCATGTATAGAAATATTGTTTTATTACATCCACATCCAAGACATTTAAAAAAATATGTTACCATCATTTGATACCTCGAACATTTTTGAAAAATGTACTTGAAATTTATAAAGTAAAAGAAATGTGAAATGTCCTATGAAGGACTCCTTTCACCCTTAACTTCCAGAGGACTTTGGTTTTTTTTAATAATTCCAACTTCATTGTTAAATGGAGCATACCAACTTTCGATAATAAAACTACGACACAAGTTTTGCTGCCAAATTAAGCTAGTTGCCCAAATTGTGATGGGGAAAAAAATACTTATTAAATTAATGGTTGTGATTTTTTATTCTTTCTTTGAGGGACTAAAATAATTTTATTTTTATAAAACCATTATAAAAAAAATGTTATATTTAAAGATTCAGTTCCTCAATGGATTTTCCATTCATAGCATAATTTTCAACAAAGCCTTTTATAAATAGTGCATTTACTTTGTTCTTTAGTACTCTCTTTGAGCATAAGAAGGTTGAGAAACATTTTGTTCTATTTTAAGTGATAGTTGTTAAATGGTTTATAGAAAGATATTCACAACTTTCAGTAAGGTTTTACTTGTTTTGTTGTTGATTGGGATCTTCTGTGTGTTTGTGTTAACAGTGTATACATTAGACTTTTAGACTGTGAGACTGAACATTGCTCACAATAAGATCGAGATGGGAAATCTTTAGGTGTCTGCAAAGTTTTGATAAAATCAATATTGAGTCGAATTTTATATTATTCGATAAATCAAACCAAAATAAAATAAAAAATAGGGTTCTAGGCTGTTGTAAAATCTCACATTGTGTATAAAATATGTAAATAGATTTTTAATAACAATTCTTGTGAGGTAAAGTAAATGCTGACTGGAAGATAAGGCATACTTTTTTTTTAACAGCCTTTATAAAATATTCGCATAGCCTTTAATTGCACCTTTGGATAATGCATAACAAATGTAATTTGCTGAAGGTGTATAAGCCAAATGGCTAGAGAGACGCGATGCTAAAAAAACCTTTGAGCTCTGAAGATATATATTGGAATAGTTTATAATCACCACAACAGATGGTGCTCTATACCTCTTAACTTTGAACTGAACTGAACTATTGTTGTGGGAACATGTTGAAAAACTTAGGGCTCAAAACTAATATAATGGGTTTTTTTAACATCAAAACTTTAGCATTTTTAACTAGGATATGATTTGGTTCGATAGTTATCTGAAATTTGCTAATAATATTTGCTTCGACTTAAGATTTGATTTGAGTTCAAAAAACCCGCTTTGCAGATTTCTAGGATTCTTTCATTAGGAGTTTTAGATTTCTATGAGTTTTAATAAACTCTATAAGAAAAATTTATTTTGGTGTATGATAAATTTGTATACAAACGTGGCTTTCAACCTTTTTACGATTCCATACCTCATCATTTGTAAACAATTTTCTTAAGTACCACAAGAGTTTTTTTTTTTCAAATAAATTAATTATTCAATCAATTAAAATCCTTTTTCCTGATCAAATTAGTGTCTTTCATACCTAACTTAGGTAATAAAAAGGAAGTGTGTTATTTTTATTTTTTAACTTAAAAGCTATTATATTTTACATGTTCGACTAAAATCAATGCACATATCTTTGCTCATTAAAATATATCAAAAATCTCACATGTCAATAATGTAAAAGGTATTGATATTTTAGGCATAAAAAGAGCATGGAAACATTATTAAGACTACGTAACACATATTACTAATGATAGCAAATGAGAGCCCTGAGCTGGTTTCACAGACACAATTTTATATTATGTTAATATTAGATGAACCTGGAAAGAGAAAGAAAAATAAAAGCCGGCCTTTACTAAATTATTTATTGAACCCCTAATAATTGTGCTATGCATTCCTAGGAATACACATTACCACAGGTTGAAAACCACTGGTATACACACTATGGAAGAAGGTACTGGAAACAATTATCTCAATATATCTATCCATGTCACTTTTTTCTTTACTTTTTTTCATATAAAATAAATTACATGCAATAACATTTACCAACGTATAGACAGTTTCTCCCATCTTGCCAAAGAAAATTATAAGGGGTCTACAAACCTCAATTTTTTAAATTAAATCCATACAAGTACTTTAAAAATCCCCAATGAGTTTATTAAGTCAAATCTGTAAAATATCCACATTTATGATTGATCATGCAATTCAATGCCGTAGCCAGCCGACAATAACCCCCAAAATGCCGAAGGCTAGGAAAATTTTTAAATATTTAATACCTCTAGAAGCTCTTTGAAGTGCTTTTTATGGTAACACAGCCCTTTAATTTGTATTTGTATCTTAATTTCGATATTGTTTAAACCATAAATAAAGCATATATATATATTTTGTTCATAAAACTCTGCGAGGGGTTTGAACCACCAAACCCTCCCACCCTGGTTACGGCCTTGATGCAATTTACTCAATATAGTATTGTTTTGACATTTAACATTGATCTCAATAATAAAAGGATAACACTTGTTTTATTTAGTATACATGTTATGTTACTATAATATAGTGAAATATTTATTTACCCCAACTAATAACAATTAGATTTTAAAAATAACTATGATTGCTTGTATGTTTATAATGTGTACACTAGCAAACTAGACTATGATCTGGAAGGTCAAGGGTCACTCACTGGTTGAGCTAATTGGGGATTAGTTTTTTAAAAGTGGTATACTTTCCTTGATATCCAAATTTACCTTATATTGTTTCTTTAAATCACATTTTATTAGAGTCCAAATAAAAACAAGTTTAATTTATTTGTGTTTATATTTGTTTACTTTGCATTCACTTAAATAACAACGAAGAAGCTACAATGACAATTTCTAAGGAATTAATTTGGGTCTATTAATTATAGATCTTAACTAGGAGTTTTTAGCCCCGGCACAGATTTATCTGATTACCAAACCCTTACTTCACCTCTGACAAGACATCTTGTGAATGTTGAATATTTTAATAATGTTTTATATTGGGAAAAAAATTTCAATGTGCACAATGTATCCTTCTGTACTAACAATAACAGATGGATCACGGAAACCGTAGATGGCGCTACCTACAGGACAAGTCTTGCAGAAAAATCATAAGTTTTAAAATACCAGTTTTCTCAAGAACGAGTGAAATTTTTATGTTAATATTTTCAACACCCTTTCTAAGATAATGTATCGATGTTTATTAATAGTTACGGTGTTTTATTTTTTGTTATGAAGCTGGCAGTATTCTATTGAAAAATGTCAGTTTTATCAATATTTGGTCACTGTTCAAACTATAGACAAGGTGTGTATACAAAAAGTATAACTTAATCAACATGTTTCTATTCTTGAACAAACCATTTCCGAAAAGAAAATTGCAAAACAATAAAAAAAAATGCTTCCATGCCTCTGTATTTCCACACCAAATGAAAAGGGCCAGTCGCCTTAAGCTGACAAATATTCGAAGCAACTTCAAAATTCTAGTATAATATATTAATATATAATATATTTAATAGTTAAAATTATTTATGTACTTTCTAAAGTATTGGCAGGATTTTACTTCATTGTGATTGTAGTGCAAGCTAATGGATGCACACCTGAGAAAGGTTTCAATTGTTATGGAATGTACTTGACTAACTAACTATTAGAACAGCTAATAACTCTTATGGTGGTTTACTTTTAACCCTTCCCGTGTCGTTTAAGGAATATTCCACCAATAAAAATTTGCTTCAAGTGTCATTTTCAACATATTCCAACATTACCTAGTATGCTTCACGTGTCATCAACGGAATATTCCAAAATCATTCATATTTTTCTGTAAGTTCCAGAATATTTTGTAGATGGCAGCGGACACTGGAATAAAAGTATATTATAGTGTGTGAACTCGTAACTACATCATAGCACTACGTAAACAATGTTAGGTGTTGTCAGACTGCTTTGACAGAACCTTGACCATTTTCATAGTAAGTAGACAATGGAGATGGCAAGAGTGCAGGGATTTATTGTCAAATATAAAATATGATGGTGGTCTTAGTGATTTTACAACAAGTGATGAAAATAAAGGTGATGATCTTGAAGATATATTATCTATGAATCTATAGAGGGGCGAATTCAATACATATTGTATGTGAACATCCAGAAGCATAATGACAGGAAACTTATGTCCCACAAAGCATACAGAGAAAGTCCTGCAATTTATTTTTGTAAAACATGGAAAGTTAAGCATTTCCTTCATCCAGTAGACTGTTTTGAAGCTTACCATAGCAATAAAATATTCAAAATACAATGCAAAGTGGACAGTGTGTATATTTACTTGGTTTAGAATTGTAAGTTCATGTCATTGATACAAATTGCAACAATGTCAGATCTCCAAAAGAACGGAACTTTGGAACTTCCTCAGGCAAACCATGGTGACTTACTGTACCCCATAATAACCGAAATATAAAAGTCTTTGTTTTTTTCACTTCCACATAAGTAAAGTCATAATAATCTATTTAATAAAATAAAATTTTGGGGGGGATTTTGGTTGAAAAAAATTGAGCATGTAAGGCAAAAGCTTGTTTTTTTTTTACCTTGACACTGGAAGGGTTAAATTCTAGTGAAAATAATAATTCATGATCACCCTGGAATTAGTTGAGTTAATTCTCAATTAGGAACCAACCACAGGTAGTTCAAAACGATAAATCGAAGGTATAAGGCATTATTTACTTAAAAACATTAATTATCATTCAGCCCTTCCCATTTTTAATGTTTAGTTCAAGTTAATTTGCTATGTCTAATTAAATCCATAATTTTATCTTGATTAGGACTATGTAGAGAGAATATCTTGTGTCCAATGGTATCACTGTCAAGTGCGAACTGTATTCATCTTTCCAGTTTGCTTGCAATAATATGTTTGTTCTACTTGTTCCTATGTATTTCCGATACCTTCTTTCATACATTGTATTTAGCGGACTCTGTTACTCTGAGTGGTACTTTTATTCTGTAATTTATAAAAAGAATTCTTAGTGAACCCTAATTTTGTATCCTCAGTAATTGTTACCAATATAATAATTTGCTTGTTTTAATAAAGAAACCAATGTTAACCACTTGTTATATTAGTTTTAAATATAATGCTTTCTAGACTGATTTTGTTTGTAAATGTATGTTTTTAGTAACTTTTTTTTAGTAGTTTACATGAAGAATTCTTTGTAATCAAAAAGACAATACATACATTTTGGGCCATTATCTTTATGTAGTTACCAGAACAAAACAAAAGGAGTGAAGTATGTATCTCTTTTTAGTCATCTTAAAATGTTTTTAAACTCATTTTGTGCTCCAAATAGAAAATTGTAAATAAATAAATTGCTATTACAGTTGAACTTGTGGTTTCAATATTAATTACATGCATGCCAACCTTAGAGCCCGTGTCCATGGGCCACTTTAGAAGTGCAACTGTTGTGATGCATTGTTTTAAATTGTAGGGTTTTCATGCTAAACTAGCAGCGCACAATAGCCAGTTCTCACAACATGCTGCGCGATTTATAGCATTGCAGGCGGTGTAAATATATTGTTTTTAATAGTTGTGTTTCCACAGGCAGCACAAATATGTGCAACTCTTTTGAAATAGAGACATGTGTTGTAATGTTCACAGTGGTGAGCTTTTATTTTGTTTCAAGTACATGGCTAGAGTATGACCTATTTTTATTAATCTGTTTCTGTGTTAAATACTGTTGTATTTACTCACATACTTTATCAAAGGCTGAGACTGCAGTTTTGAATGTTATCTTTTCTATTTCATATTTTAATTTTGGGTTTTATCCTTCTTAACAATATTGTTTTAGTTATTAATTTTTCATTGTATTTTAGCATTTTGCATTTTAAGAGTTAATTTATTTTATTTTATATTAAATGTGCTTATTGGGTGAATTGAACTGCACCAAGTCCTAGTACTTTTGGGGTTTCATTATTGGTTGTTTGCGGTTTCACCAACATCAACCATAGTAGCCCCAGGGGTGCACATACATACATATAGA
>CABEEJ010006607.1:26010-38207 GCA_901482245.1 Timema douglasi | reverse complement strand
TGTTCAAACATGAACACTAGCTCCTGGTATTTAATGTTGGTCTTGTTCTAGCGTAACGATTCCGCCAGCTACGATGGTTTGTTCAACATGTACACTGGCACAGATGATCTGAGCAAACTAGGTATGATGTACTCTTGGAATTATGAGCATCATTCCCATTACTATAAAGAAAGTTGTGGATTGGTGCACGGTACCACGGGAGAGATTTGCGCACCTGTCAAAGGCATGGAAACATTGGCTGTCTTCTCTCCCGATGTATGTGGGTAGGTAAAATTAGTATGTCTTCTTAGAACTGTGAGTTTAACATTTATGGTTATTAAAAAAAAGTTGATAATAGTTAAGACTGATAAGAAATCAAAGCATTTAAATTTGTCTTTCATAAATATCAACTTCTCCATGTGATTGTATGTATTGTTCAGATCTTTGACCTTGAAGAAAGTGGGTGAGCTTGAGACGATGGGTATCACAGGGAGCAAGTTCGAAGCAGATGCGAGCATATTGGATAACGGTACGCTATACCCATCACAGGCCTGCTATACTACGGGGGAATCTGTCTATTCTGGTGTCATGAACATCTCATCGTGCAAGTGGGGCGCGCCAGCTTTCATCTCGTACCCACATTTCTACCTGGCTGACAGTTCCTATCTCGACGCAGTGGAGGGGTTGAGCCCGTCCAGCAAATATCATAGCTTCTACTTTGTGGTCGAGCCGGTGAGATAATACCTACTATTGTCTGTGTGATGTGAGATATTGTTGGTTAATATCAGTCAATACAACACAGAGAAAATACATTCTCTTCTTTGTGTGATGTGAGATTTTTTTAGTTATATTGTTGTTCTGATTTTGACCTAATTATATACCAATTATTTTAGAAGCTTGATGATCTAATAACTAACATGTTGTCTGCCATCTATTACAATTGTTAACTAGACGACGTCATTCATATTCTGTGTTTGTTGTCAAGTTTGTTCCATTCTGTATTAATTGACTACTCCACAAGCAAATTGTAATTGAAACTGGCAAATTTTAATTGGGTTCTAAATTTACAACCAAATCCATTGTATTTCACTTTTATTTTGGGAGTTTGTGTTCAAGTTTCAAATCATTAAATGTATGTGTGTTAATAATAATATTTAGCACCACGTCTTACTACCCGTTCTGGTTATNTGTTAATAATAATATTTAGCACCACGTCTTACTACCCGTTCTGGTTATACGCTTTAAGTACTAATTACGCTAATGGATTAGGAATTGGGAAGGTTGAAATAAAGGAAGTGAACCCGCATTTGCGTGGAGTAAGAGTGTAAAGCCACAAGCGCGTTAGCCACCTCCACCACCGAGGTGTTGATTTTGTTTTTATCTTACTTTGATAAAGTGAACTATATTTTACTTATCTTTAATGTGTGGGACAGAAGGTAACACGAGTTAAGGACGGTATTTTAGTAACTAGTAGTCTAAGGCGTCACTCCTTTAAACTGGCCTTCTGATGATGGGGAGATTGGGGTTCAAACCCATGTCGGGTCTACTGAGAGGGGTTGTCCTAAAAAGTTTTGGTGTTTAGTGATGGTGTTGATGATAAAAATATTGGTAATTTCTACAACAAAAATTTTTATGGCCCAGGTAAATAAAATATTGCTCCAATAGCAGTGTTGAGGAGGGAAGGCAACGAAAGGAGCCCAATAAGGATAATAACAAACAGCAAAAATTATTGGTTAGGCCACACACACTATGTAGAGATTGTTTAAAGAACATGATCATTGAGGGGGGAAAGAGGAAGAAGAAGGTTTGGTATGCTAACAGATATCAAGAAAGGAAGAAGCTACAAGAGGATTGAAAGAAGTCACTCGGTACCGAGAAGAGCTATTTAGTTTAATTCAGTGATGTCAACAATTCTTGAATATTTGTCATGAGCCCCGCGTAATTTGACTAAGACTTTTTTAATCCTTGCATGCTCCAGTTTGATTTAAGCTGCAGGCTGTTACACTAATGTGACTTCCCCCCCTTTTTTTCCTTGTACGCTTCGTTTTGAGTTTTGTGTCATATTGAAAATTAATTGAACCAAATGATCAGCATCACTTTAATTTTCTCAGACCTAGTTGGTTTATATATGTTGGTAAGGTGTTGTAAAGAATGTGTTGTGTGTGTACAGGAGATGGGTGTGCCATTGCAAGTACGAGCGCGCATGCAAATCAACATACTCGTCGACCCATACACTGGCTCAAACATACCGTAAGTGACAGTAACACGTGTATAACTTTCACTTAATTATCATTCCTTACATTTTTACAAACTTTCAGCTATCTTTCTTAAAAAAAATTCCAAACTATTTTGAAGTTTCTTAAAATTGTTTATCATCTAATTAAGGTTTAATATGATTAAAAACATAGCTAGTCTTAATGAATATCAACACAAAGGTTGTGAATCGTTGTAATTACAGCAATGTCCTTATGAAGGGTACCACAAGTCAATTAATTTAAAAAAATTAAATGGTGGTCTCCTTCATATGAACATTGCTGTAATTACAATGGTTTGCAACCTGTGGGTTTGATACTAATTGAAATTTTGCTTTAAAATATTACAATCTTGTATTGTATACTTGGCCGCATTAATACCCCTCCCGAGTCGCAGATGGCTCGCGATACTATTGGTCGCTGACGATTCCCACACATCCATCACAAACTCTTCCTTAAGCTTTGAGTGAAGAATGACCTTGAGGACGGGACGAATCCTAGTTAGCTAAGTGATAGAGCATTGGCGTACTAAGCCAAAGTTACCGAGTTAAATTCAAGTGTCCAGGTGTAATTTAAATCGATCATATCTCGTCTTATATAATACTAATCAGAATTGTTTTGAATGTTGTTCAAGTTGTCAGGCATTATGAACAGACTTGTCAGTATATTCCTGTCTCCAGATTGTTCAAGAACCTGCCGGAACGTGTGTTCCTCCCAGCCATGTGGTTCACCCAGAGTGTGGATATAGACGACAAACTCTCCTCCACGGTGAAGACCGCTCTAATCGCCAAGACCGCGGGCTGGGGTGTTTTGTTCGCTCTTGCCGCTGTGGGACTCGTCTTGCTCATCATTGGACTCGTCATCTCGCTACGGCACGGTTGGGCACAGAATATGGTTCGGAGCTCGGTGGCCAAAATCTCTCAATAGACCGATAATCCTCCCCAACATAAACATGTAAAGATAGGAGAGTTCTTGAGACAAAGTTGTTTATTAACGAAATGTTGTGTTCGCATTCAACAGCTGCAACTCCATACACCACCAATAAGGTTTAAACAAACATTTTTTAAATTATGTCTCACTATTAATTGAAAAATTATATGAATTTTAAAAAAAATTTGCTCAGTTACTGAGAATTACAATAAAATAAACACTGTTAATTTCTGTTGCATACTTTTTTTTACATACATTACAGTTTCCAGCCTGTGGGCTGGGTCAGTTTTTTTAATCAAGCCCATATATTTCCCACTACCGGCTTTCTGGGCTTGTCGTAGTTTCATATGCCTTATAATCTAACTTAAGACGAGGACAGGCACAACATCCATCCCACGGCTGTTAATTTATCCCTGTGAAAGGGTAAACCCATATTTTCATCAATGGTACATTTTCAGCCATGCCGGGACTCAAACCTGGGACCCTTAGCTCAGTAGTCAGACACACTACTGACCGAGTTGAGGTATCGAACTCCTGTTACATACTATTACAATTTATTTATCGTTACTTTCTGTGCCGAGGCCTAGTCTGTAACTCAGGACCTATGTTACAGTGTTTCTTTACCTCCGCTAATTACTAGTTTATCCAATTTACAATCATATTACTTAATAAATTAATGATTAAATATACTATTACAATTATTGTTCATTTTGATTAAATACTACTAAAATTTAAAGTTTGCCGTCCAACATTTTACAATATTTACTCGAGTTTGTTTTGGCCACAGGTTTACTAGGCCTGTCGTGGTCTACACTTGATTAAAGGGGTTGCCACTTGTAGGTCCTCAGATGTATCTCGTTTTCGTGGTCACCTTCCCTAAGTGAGGTCCTGACAAGGACTTAGGTCCTCGTCATCCACTCCCAACCCACAACGCTGGGAGCCAATCGGCCCTGACCAGTCTCTTGTCTGCTACAGACCTGGCTTCCACCCACCCTCCACCAGGTTGTTCACGCTCCGAGGTGCATCACCTGGTGGTCGAATCAGGATAGAGAAGGAGAGTCTAAACGGTATCCACCATGTAATCACCTTGTATTGCGCTTCACTACCTCATTTATATTGGAAGAGAGTTCAGGAGGAAGAATGGTGAAAGGACAGAGAAAGATTGAGGCATTTTACTAAACGGACTCTGCCACAGGCTGGAAACAGTTCATGATGATGATGATGATGATGATGACCAAAATTATTGCTTGTTCCTGTGGGTGCGGGTAGAGATGTAGGTAACATCTGAAATATTACAACTTCCCCGTAGGAAAACCTGCACGAAGATGTGTTTCATCTCCTTTTAACAGAACCCCAGGTCTGTAGCTATTTGATAACATCACCTAGTAAGACAGGTTTAGTAAAGAATAGATTTGTTTTCAGTTTAAAATGTAAAAACAAAAATGTTGATCCTGCTGATTTTTTTATCAGTATAACTTCCCACTTATTTATCTGCGGAATATCAGGAGCATGGTGGCAAATATAGGCATAAGTCTACCCTTTTCCATCCTTATTACATGCCCATACCATCTCAGTCTTGCTTCCTCTACTATCTCATGTACTCCAATATCCTCATTACATGACCATACCATCTCAGTCTTGCTTCCTCTACTATCTCATGTACTCCAACATCCTCATTACATGACCATATCATCTCAGTCTTGCTTCCTCTACTATCTCATGTACTCCAACAGTCTCATTACATGCCCATATCATCTCAGTCTTTTTTCCTCTATTATCTCATGTACTCCAACATCCTCATTACATGACCATACCATAGTCTTGCTTCCTCTACTATCTCATGTACTCCAACAGTTTCATTACATGACCATACCATCTCAGTCTTGCTTCCTCTATTATCTCATGTACTCCAACATCCTCATTACATGTCATACCATCTCAGCCTTGCTTCCTCTACTATTTCATGTACTCCAACATCCTCATTACATGACCATACCATCTCAGTCTTGCTTCCTCTATTATCTCATGTACTCCTTGTAACTTGGCTTTGCTTCAAAGTGCTGTGGACTCGGCACTACTCTTTCCTGGATTGACTTCATTCCTAATGTCCTTTCATCTCGGCGACAGTTAACATGCTCCCCACAAACTTCATTCCCATGTCTTCCACTTTCCTAGTCTCTCTTACATTTAATGTTAGTGTTTCTGCGGGTAAAAAGCACGCCCTACACAGCACTTCCAGGTCACGTCACTTCTCTTCCCCCGTAGCAGCACTATGTGGCCGTAATCATTCCATGTGTTCCTTTTAAATAGGATAGTGTCTCTACTACAAGAGACGACACCAGTCTAATGGCCGCTTTGGTGGTTGAATGGTCTATTGCGTCACTTTTTTCAATAGACCGGACTGCCAATGACTGGGAAATCTAGGTTTGAATCCTGGACAGGTGTATCGAGGGTTATTTTTCTTAAATAATTTCCCACTATCGCCATTCAAATGTGAGTACACTTCCTCTAAATTCGGCCTTCCCCATCCCCAACACAATGTAATTAGTACAAATGCGTATAACACGAATGTACAGTAAGACGCGAAGTTAAAATCAGTTTGATCGAAGGCGACTGCTGCATGTAGATTGTCAAGTGGATGGCTGTCGATAGGTTCCCAAACTTCCGCGACTAGTGACAATAAGGTTATCCTTTACCATTAACTTGACAACCAACAAATTATGAGTTTGATGAGTTATGAAAGGGCTGACAACATATAAAACCTGTTTTTTAAATAAATAAATTAATGTAAAATGATTTAAAGTTGCATTATTTTTTATTAATTATCATTAAATAATTATTTGATAAAAAAAAAGTGACATAACTGAAGGGTTGGTTGCAATAACCAGGCAAGTCCATTTCATCAAACTTTTCAATAAAAGAAAAAAAAAATCATCTAATGTAAAATTTAGAGTTCAAATATAGAGATATTTAACATTTTATGAGTTTAAAGAGTATTGGATATTTAAAAAATAAAAAAGGACTTGCTTGGTTCATGCACTCAATTCTTACATTCCTTTTTTTTATATCACAACATTTTAAATAAGTACACACAATATAGTATATTACTCTATAAAACCGATAACATTAGTTTTTTTTAGTATATTTACCTATCACAGATAAAGTTTTCATTTTTCTTATTCATTTTATACAATTACATCTTAGAAGTGTAATTTTTTAAATAGTAAAATAGTATATTCATATATAAAGTTTATATCATATGCTGCCTTCATAATGGTTTCAAAAATAACAATCGTAACAATTCTAAGAATACCACTTATTGACTGCCAATGGAACAGTATTTAATAAATGGTTCATAAGATTGCAATACAAACCATACAATATAACCAAAGATTGTGGTGTAACTTTACCATGGTGAGAGTAAAAAAAACAACTTTTCACATGTGTAGGATTAAATTAGGAACTGCTTAAAAAAGGGATGTATTTCTGTGAGGTACTAATTTCAAGACAGGTTTTTAGTTATAAATAACATATTCCAGTGTAAATTAATAAAATTATTGGTGTGCACATACTCGAAAATTCAAGTCTAAGTCGAGTTTTAAAAACTTTTCAAACTAGATGCGAAGATTTTTACAAAACTCAAAAAATTTCAATACTCCAAAAAAGTTTTCAATTTTTTTCTGAAAATTTCAAAATTTAATATGATTCCAGGTCCAGGACCTGATGTTCTTGAGTTCAAACCTAGCCAAGGTCGATGGATTTTTCCTGGGCAATAAAAATCCATAGCACAACTTCCTTCGGAAGGGAAAATACATTTAGCAGATTCTAATAAAACAAATTTAAATGTTATGTGAAAATTAAAAAAAAGAAGGAAAGCTCATACTGAAAATTAACTACAGTCAAATTCCGCATTATTTGGCCCGGAATGCCGCCATTTTAAGCGGGATAGCCGTGACTCTAGTGTACTTAATATATTTGTGAGTTTAGAAGGCACACAGATCGACTTTTAACAATTATGTAGTTTTCTTAAGCATCCGAATGAAAATTGCACATCATCGAACAGTTTCCGACCGCCGTTCTCAACTACTTTAGCAAAACATGTTTCCATTTTTTTTTTCTTCAAATAACCAAAATAGTGAACTTGTGTCATTTTCTCTTGTCCCTGATTAATGTACTTGTTTTAAATCAGTCATATAGAATAGTATGTATTGTTGTTGGTAACCATGGTATTACGAATAACAAGGTAGAGGTGATAGTTGCGCACGATGGTAACCACAGAGGTGTAATCACAAAATGTTTACATAGAGTAGACTAAATCAAAACAATGCTTTCAAATCTCAATTTTTTTTTTTTACGTCTTGCCTTTTAATAATATAAACAATGTTTTTGGATGGCGAGAGGTTGTGTTGAACAGTTTAAATTTTAAATAATGTAAGAACCTGCTTCGGTGGTCAAATGGTATACCGCGTCACTCTAGCAATAGACTGGACTGTCAATGACAGGGAGATCCAGGTTTGAATCCTGGTCAGGTGTAATGAGGGTGGATGGTTTCCACTCCCCCCTCATACATTTGAACTCTTAAAAGAGCTAAGTGCTCATTCATAAATCTTTGGTTATTTAGCCTGAAATATATATTGAACCATCTTTGGTGGGATGAATTATTAATACTATTACCGCGTCTTACTACCCGTTCGAGTTATACGCACTTACGCTAATGTGTAATGGTAGGGTGATTGTGAGATGAAATGGAGGACCTACAGTTTAAAGTGGGATCCGAACCACGGTGGAAGCCTGGCATTCCCCACATTCACAAGTTGTGATTAATACACGTCTTGTCAGAGGTGAAGGAAGGGTTTGGTAATCAGATAAATCTGTGCCGAGACCGAGGATTGAACCCTGGACCCCAGCACTGAAGTCGGACACCTTATTGGTGGGATGAATTTATCTTAGAATGTTCCTATTAATAAAAGAACCCCTTGGAATCATGACCTTATTTGTTTCTTTTACTTTCGTCGCTCAGCATAACTTGAAGGTTAAGAGCATAAAGTGAAGTGCATATATTCTTGTATTCATAATGCCATGGTTCAAAACTGTACATTAATGCAAGTACATGTTGTTGATAATAATATATATAATATACTAAAGTTATAAACTATGTAAACTAAATAAACAATGACTATCAAAAATTTTGGCACAGTGGAACCTGACTAATTTGAGCTTCCATAATTCAAAATAGTCTTTAATTTGAATTTTTCGCCCAATCCCAAGAATTATGCATTAAAACAATGATAAAAAAATTGTGGATAGTTCAAATTTTGTTTTGATTAATTAAAACTTTTCCTAAGTTGTAATGTACTGTGCAGTGTTGTTTTCCTACTTCTAGTTGCAGTGCTGTGTAGTTATATTTTCGGAAACAGAGGAGGCGACGTTGTAATGCGGTCAGTACCCTTCTCCATGCCCCTCCCCCGCTATACCACCATTATTTCTTTGTTTACACGTACAGTTCTGAATCCCGTTAGTCAAGGTAAATGCTCTCGAGCAGTTACGTACGCTGTTCTTAGTGATTCGGCCGTAGCGATATTCTTGTGACATGCGAGTTTGTTCTTTTGTTTGGTTTTGTTTTAGTTTTGTTTAGTACATATTCTACAGTAGTGTTTGTGTGTGTGTGTCGTGATGTCAATGTCCAAGCCACAATCCTATCAATCATTAACTTTGGCCGAAAAAGTAGCGGTGATAAAGGAATTGGAAAAAGAGACTTAAAAAGAAATTAGAAATTGCAAAGGCCTTCGGAACTCCCCCTAACACTCTTTCTACATTTTCGAAAAACTTTTGAGCTTGGTTGCAAACTTAACTGTGTTTATTTTCAATTCCTTTAAAGAAACTTATATAATTTGAATTTTTTTCCTGGTCCCTTCAAGTTCGAATTATCCAGGTTCCACTGTAACAAACAAAGTAATCTTTGGCTCAATAGACGGTGTATTAAAGTGTCATGTCAGAATACACACAGCACTCATATGATAAGGTTAATATTATTTCTAAATGACCTCTAGTTCATGTAATGAATTTATGAGCTAAAGAACAGTCCAACAATATAATAGTCAAACATAAATAAATATGGTATGGATAGAAACGTAACTAAAAACAAGTACTTTCAAGTAATATAATATACTTATGTAGTGGAATGTTATCGATAAGATGGGGCACTTGAATTCTCGAATCCAATATCGTGAAGACCTTAACGCGAGATAACAATTTTAAGTAATTGATAGAGGGGATGAATTAAAGTTGTGTAATTGGGAGATTAGCAAAATAATCCCATGCATAGTAAAGTGAGGCGAGTAAAAAAAGAAAAATGAGAAATTAAAATGTATGGATGATTATAGATATCCTGCCTATATATCTTTCTAGGGAGGCTGTCTTCATTATTGCTTACTTTGGTTTATATAAATATATATGTATATTCTACAAGAGTATGAAATAAAAAATAATATCTACAGTAATTAATTTTAATACAAAGTGACCAATGATACCATCTTTGTTAAGTATCTATAGTTTTTATGCTATCCTATTTAATCTTGCTAATTAAATATATTGGTTTGTTAAGGTGGGTAAATAATTTGATTATTTATTAGGTGTTTTATTATATACATATTTGCAGTGTACCCCAAAAAAATGTCCCCCTTGCATGTGTATGAACATGTTACCCTGTTGTAGTTATGCAGCCTAGTAGCGACCTGTACCTACAAACATAATACCAGGGCCCCAGAGCATTGATTTATCATTTGACTTTATGTGGATCCACATTCTAATATTTAGTTTTTCTCTATATATATATATATCTATATAATATTGAAACTTAAGAATAAAAGTGAGTTAGAAGGGAGATTCATTGCAATAAATATAACCAAGTTAAAAAGCTAAACTAGAAAGTTTAATGTTTTTATATTAATCACTTAACTGAATATGCTGTGGGTGTGGTACTTTCCTCCCCTTGATTATTTGATGTTTCGCAAGCCAAACTCTGTCAAGATTATAATAAGGATCCTCAACGCCGGACTAATGCAAGAGTGTAAACAAGCAAGGTATATATATGGAGGATCCTTCATACCCAACTATTGTAATAGCGTAACCAAGCGAGATAGATATGAAGGATCCTTCACAGCAGACTAATGTAGGAACATAAACAAGTAAACCACTAAACAGCGACGCAAAGATTTAATCCGCTTAGGAGGTTCCATCCCTGGCCCTTGGTTCTGTGCCGAGATCAGAGGACCTCGGTGACGAGTCTTGCCGCGACATCAGAGGCGACCCGTCACTCTGTGGCGAGTTCTTGACTCCAGATGCAGGAGGAGTGCTGTCAGTATTGACGAGTGTGTCTGTGTCCTCATCTCGCCAGTTCTCCCTCACCGTGATGATAAGTCCAATGATGAGAAACAGCACACCTAGAGCGGAAAGTCCGAACAAGGTGGCCGAGCCCACCCACTTGGCCAGCAAAGTGTTTTTAACCGTAGGGGCCAGGCTCTGATCTAAGTCGGCGTTCTGAGAGAACCACATGCAAGGGATGAAAACGCGTGGGACATTCTTCAGAAGACTGCAACATCACACATATTCATTAAACAGCAACCACCAATACGATAAAAGTTACTTTGTGGTACGATGGTGTGTATTAGAAGCACATACAAACCAATCTGGATGAAGATTTTCTGTTATTATTATTATTACTACTAGCACCGCGTCTTACTACCCATTCGGGTTATACGCACTTACGCTAATGTGTAATGGTAGGGTGATTGTGAGATGAAATGGAGTACGGTGGAGGCCTGGCATTCCACACATTCACAAGGTGTCTTGTCAGAGGTGAAGGAAGGGTTTGGTAATCAGATAAATCTGTGCCGGGACCGAGTATTGAACCCCGGAGCCCCAGCACAGAAGTTCGACACCTTACCCCTAGACCGCCAGGTCACCTAAGAGGTTCTGGCATTGATAACACAGGAGGGGATTATAAGAACAAAATGGGGTGGAAATCTATTCATTTTATCTTAGTTAAAAGCTAATATGTATTACACGTGTAGTGAAGATAAATCTCAAAATATGAAACGTTTAAGTTTAAATGAGAGAATAAATAAAACGAGCAGAAATAAACAAATTTAATTGAGTGAATAATGACCATCGGTACACGGGAACTGAACCATCATCGAGCTATCCTGGTTCATCATGTATCCAGAAACATACTTCACTAGTTACACGGGATACGAGATGAGCCAAAATGGCTGCGGTTGTAAAACAATGGCATACAAAGTCAAAAGTTACAGGGTTCAATTCTCATGTTCATGTTGTAATTTTTCACTTAATTTTATTTGATTCAGCTTTCAGTAGTGATCCAGCAGAAAATAAAGCATTAGTTTGTTATACACATGAATTAAAATAATCCTCCGCTTCGGTGGCCGCATGGCTTGAAGCGCTCTCGCAATAGACTATATTGCCGATGACAGGGATATTGAGGTTTGAATCTGGGTCGGCTGTGGTGAGAGCATTTTTTAAAAATGTTTTCCACTCTTCCTCACCACAAATACGGGTACACTTCCTCTAAATGTAACCTTCCTAATCCTTAAAATCATTAGTATAATTAGTACATAGCCTGAATGGTTAGAAAGATGCGGTACTAAAATAAAGATTAAAATAACCAAGCAAACTTACGTAATGTCTGGGATAGACTGTAGGAGGATGTTGATTTGCATGCGCGCTCGGACCTGCAGTGGCACACCCATTTCCTGCACATACACAACATGTTCATTAAACTCAACAGGGATAAACCAACTAGGTCTGGGAGAATCAAACTGATATTTATTTAGTTTAATTTATTTGTAATATGTAACAAGTAGGAAACAACTATAAGACACAAATGCTCACTTGTGTTTTGTTCACGGTAATACGATTACTTAGACAGGTAGATAATATATTATATGTTTAATTTTCTACACAATTTAATCGCAATACTCCTTGAATATATGTGTGTTGAGGAATTTGAAAGGGGGG
>CABEEJ010006607.1:11059-25915 GCA_901482245.1 Timema douglasi | reverse complement strand
CGGCGAACACTTGGTTAAAATATCCAGTACCCAATACAAGTATTCAAGAATTATTGATTATGTTTGTAGAAAATTAAGCTTAGATATATATTCCCTGAAGCAATATTTTATGTATTTAGGCCATAGAAATTTATGCTGTCAAAATTAGCAAAATACTGTCCTTAATTCATGTCTCCTTCCATCCCAACTTTAAGATAAGTTAAGTTAGATAGAATTCACTTCATCACCTACCAGATAAGATAAAAATGAATCAATATAAATCAGGTTACTGATATGAAACTTGCACATAAACCACCCCCAACTAATTTTGTTGTAGATATAATCTTGAGTAACTTATACTTAAAAAGATGATTAAATTGTTGAATTGGTTTTTTATTTATTTATATGTACAGTATTATATAAAACAATATCTCACACCAATTATCTCAAATCACAGAGACAATTGACGCTTTTATTTCCCATCACAGACAATAGAAGGTATTATCTCACCGGCTCGACCACAAAGTAGAAGCTATGATCTTTGCCGGACGGGCTCAACCCCTCCACTGCGTCCAGATAGGAACTGTCAGCCAGGTAGAAATGTGGGTACGAGATGAAAGCTGGCGCGCCCCACTTGCACGTTGAGATGTTCATGACACCAGAATAGACAGATTCCCCCGTAGTATAGCAGGCCTGTGATGGGTATAGCGTACCGTTATCAAATATGCTCGCATCCGCCTCGAACTTGTTCCCTGTGATACCCATCATCTCAAGCTCACCCACTTTCTTCAAGGTCACAGATCTGAACGATACATAAATTCACACGGAGAAGTTAATATTTACGAAAGACAAATTTGAATGATTTGATCTCTTCTCAATCTTAAATATCATCAACATTTTCTCTAACTACACTCAAAGAAGATATATAAATTAACTACACCTACCCACATATGTCAGAAGAAAATAGATCCAATGTGGCCATGTCTTTGACAGGTGCGCAAATCTCTCCCGTGGTACCGCGCACCAATCCACAACTTTCTTCATAGTAATGGGACTGGTGCTCATAATTCCAAGAGTACATCATACCCAGTTTGCTCAGATCATCTGTGCCAGTGTACATGTTGAACAAACCATCGTAGCTGGCGGAATTATTGCGCTAGAACAAGACTAACATTACGTACCACCCAGCGCACATGTTGAACAAATCATCATCATCAAGAACAGAATGGTTGGGTTAGAACTAATAAATTGATCCCCGTGTCATTGGCAGTCCAGTCTGATACAAGTGTGATGCGTTAAACCTTGCAACCACCAATGCGGGTACTAACTTAGCATACGTGATTGCTGATAGAAGAATATTTGCAGCAATATCAAACCCAAAAAACATGTTGGAATAACATAATAATGATAATTATTATTATTAGCACCGCGTCTTACTACCCGTTCGGGTTATACGCACTTATGCTAATGTGTAATGGTAGGGTGATTGTGAGATGAAATGAAGGACCTACAGTTTAACTTGGAATCCGAACCACGGTGGAGGCCTGGCATTCCCCACATTCACAAGTTGTGGTTAATACACGTCTTGTCAGAGGTGAAGGAAGGGTTTGGTAATCAGATAAATCTTTGCCGGGACCGAGGATTGAACCCCGGCCGCCAGCACAGAAGTCTGACACCTTACCCCTAGACTGCCGGGTCACCGGAATAACATAAGATCTTGTTATCAACTATAAGCTGGACTCTCCGAAATTGTTAGCCAATTATTCCACCTACCTCCGCAAACCAACCAAACTTGGTGAAAGGAATGTTGATATTCTTTAGTAATGAACGAAAGTTCTTTAAGGTGTCGAGGATAGGGTCTTCGTATCCCTCCAATAGGAGCTGGCCTGAAGTCTTGGTGACCACCACAGAGCCAAGCCCTTCCAAAATTCCACTAATGAATATTCTCAACATAGGTTTGTCACGGGCCATGTAGCTTGCAGCCTACGAGCAGAAAGGAACATTCTACACACTATCACTATATTACATGGTACGCTAGCATCTCTTTAATTTTATGCTAGTAAAGCTTCATAAAAATCTCAGAAAACAATTTTGAAAACAATAACAATAATGGAGTAATCCATTGTTTGTGTACTATGTACTTTCTTCTTCTTTGTGTTTGATAAAGGCAACAATGCCGAAATATTATTCTATTTGTGTTAAAATGTGTGTGTGACTACTTCAACTATAGAAGACAGAAGAAAGGAAGAAGATGTCACCTTTGTGCATTGGACTCTTCCCACATTTTTCCTCTTTCCCTAGGTGGGCTTTCTTCATCAAATTTACTCTTAATAGTTTATTTTTCCTTTTTCTTTAGTTTTATCACTTTCCTTTATTATAAAATTATCTAGCCATTGGGCCACCTCATTTTTAAACAGAAAACAATAACATGAAAACCTTGACTTGTTATAACAATTTTAGACACTAGGTAAGCAAAAAAAATAAAAAAATTGTAACATATAAAAGGTAACAAACACATTATGGCTACTACAATTAAAAGTGTGAACTGTGTTCCCTTTTATGTTTTCTATCCACCGTTCCTTTACTTTCTTCCAAATTTACTTTACATCCATTACTGTTTCCAGTCTGTGGCCCAGGCCAGTTTTTTATTCAAGCCATTTTACACTAGCGGCTTGCTAGGCCTGCCGTAGTTTCGTATGCCTTATTTAATATTCGGATCCAAGAAATATAGAGAATCTACCCATCTATAAAAAAAAAACCTTTGTAACCAAATATCCCTTAAGTAAATTCTTTTTTTTTATAATACCACGTCTGGGTAAATCCATGTGAACTCAACCAATGGTCTGGACCTTCACATCTCTGAACAAGATAATTTTTGGAACATTGGTTCTATTTATTAAATGGATGAAAAATATGAAATTTCAATTATTTTTTTTCATTTCGTTTTTGAATTAATGGCTTTCAAAGTTTTGGAATTCGCGTGATTTTGGCCGCATTTTAAAATCTTCAAATGGCTCTATCTCAAAAACTATGAGACCTAGAGAGATGGAATGTGTACTATTCTCTTTACGATTTTACAAGATTTAATATGATATGCAACTTGACCATATTTAACAATTTAATTTTTTTCCTAAAGAATTTAAAAAAGTATTTTTGTTAAATTGCAAAATAGAAATTTTTAATTTTTTTCTAAAAAATATATTCTATTTATATTCCTTTTGGGAGAACATGTACCAAATTTGAAGATGGGATGATGATGGGATCATGTTGTAATAAATAATTAAATATAGCAGTACCACAGCAAATTCACCCAGAATGAGGTGTATTGTGTTGATACCCTGAGTATTTATCAACACCTGCAGTAACAAACAAAATAACTGGGAAAATTGTTTCTACTCATTTAATTTATTGCTCTTTTAAGTTAACCCTAAAACATTAAAAAAAATTTTTTTAGGTTTTTTAATAGGGACCATTAAAAAAATTCAAAACTTATGAAAAACCCTATGAGGTTTAGCTTAGAATTAAATTTATTAATGATATTTATTACTAGGCACATGTAAAAGAAATTACTGCTCCCCAACATTGAGTCTCAAAAGTCATTTCAAATGAAGACAGTGATTCATGATAAGACAAGCCCTGGGGAAAGTGAGTCATACACACATGCAGCAACTTAACACGGCTATTGTTTACAAGTTCTATCAGTTTTACTGTGACTGCCAGACAAACAACATCCATGTACTTTATTGGCTTGGTTTCTCAGTATTATTTCTTATTGAAGTGACTTATTTCAGTGGCTTTTCTTATTTTAGTTTATGGACATGTAATTAAGACCTAGGCTACAATAATCTTTTTTGGGGTTCTATTTTAATCATTGTTTATTGCATTATCAGTCCTATTAGTACTGTTTCCTGCTGTTTATCTGTGAAGGGAAGATGGAAAGAAATTGGGCAAAGTTTTGTTGCAACCCATTTAAGAAAAAATCACACTGGGTCAAGAAAAAAGATCTTAGAAATGTGACTAGTTGGATGATATACTTAAATCACAATATGAAAAAAGACATGGAAATTTGTTCAGGTTGTTGAGTCCAACTATCAAAAGAAAGAAATGAAAAGATAGATCAAAAAAAAATAATGAAACTGGAATTGTAAAACCTGGTACTAGTAGGTCTGAAGATCTTGAATTTATGAATGTTGATGAAGGTTTCCAACTTCTGAATACTTCTCTAACTTTAATAAGTGAGTTGCCAGTGGTAAAAAAATGCAACAGTTCAAAAAAGTATCGCCATGAAAAGGTTGACAGAATAAAATGCAACAAAAACTGCATATTGAGCTTATTAACTACAAACCTCAATGTTAGTATTTTTTTTTCCACTTTTGATATAGCATACCTCATTCTGGGTGAATTTGCCACGTATCACTGTATGCAACTATTTATTACAACATGATCCCATTGTCATTCCATCTTCCAATTTGGTACATATGCTCCCAAAAGGTGTATAAAAAGAATATATTTTTACAAAAAAATTAAAAATTTCAATTTTGAGATTAAAAACTTTATATATATTTTTTAATTAAAAAAAAAACATTTAAATATGGCCAAGTTGCGTGTCATATTAAAGCTTGTAAAATCCTGAAGAAAATGGTACAAATTACACCTCTCTAAGCCTTATAGTTTTTGAGATGGAGCCATTTTAAAAGGTGGCCAAAATCATGCGAATTCCAAAACTTTGAAAGCCAATAACTCAAAAAGGAATGTTAAAAAAATTGAAATTTCATATTTTTCGTCCTTTTAGTAAATAGAACCGATTTTCCAAAAATCAACAAAATTTGAAACATCAAGTTCCAGAATTATTTATTAATTGGTTGATTTCACATGGATTTACCCGTCTTACTACCTGTCTGGGTTGTTTGTACACCTAAATATACTAATTAGGCTAATGGGTTAGGGATTAGGATGGTTTAATTAAGAGGTAGTGCACCTGCATTTGCATGGAGGTGGTAGAGTGGAAAACTATTTATGAAAAACTACCCTCAGTGCACTCGACCGGGATCGAACCTTGACCTCCTGTCTTTAGCAGTCTAGTTCACACGAGAGTAACGTCTTAGACCACACGGCCACCAAAGCGGGTAAGTAGATTAATTGTTTTTGTTTTTAAATGAAATTTTTATTTGTTTTATTTCAGTTTATATAAGAGATATTGTTTTCCATCTAGAGTTCACATACCAGCGCTATTGTGTTGATAGTCGTGACATTGTCTGAAAGAGTTCCATTAGAGCGCTCTGGCACAAACTTCCACGTTCGTATCTGTCTGAACGTAACCGTGGCATTGTTGTTCCAAGTCAAGTTCACACGGACATGATGCTCCCTTTAAGAAATAAGAAATTAATTACATTACCAATTCAAAAGTTGATTCATTGAGTCATTTAATAACCTACATATGGAAGTATTAGGGGTGTTTATTTAAGCAAGAACTGTTTTGCAATAAAATAGGGGCCACTAAATATGTTTGGGTAATTTTATTTTATCAGATTCTACATACATGGTGTCTACTCAACTTGACCAATTAAATCCCCGACCTTTTCCCTGATCATTTCCTAAAATTCCCGACTAAAAAAGTATGTCACATCATCCTAACTCACACCCCCCCTCCACCTTCATTTTTCTATTAGCCTTTTTTATGAATAATAATAAATTTTAAAATTTGAATATTTTTTTAATTCATATTAAAATTGTTTACTATTAATTAAAAATATATTACACAGATACAAACAAAAAAATTACATTATAATTTACTGATTATCATATTTCATATTTTGAGTAAAATATCATTTTCCCAGATTTTTATTATGATTTACCAAATTCCCGACTTATTCCCGTTTTTTCCCAATCACTTCAAATTCCCGGCTAATTCCCGTTTTCCCTGATTTTCCCGGATGGTAGACACCCTGTACATACCTTCAGCTACTTCTCAACATAATTTCAGTTGTTATCCTGGAAACATTTGTTGCATTGTAATGTACTACTGTAAGAGTTTATTATTTTTAAGTTTAATCTGGCAAAAGATATTAATCCATGCTCCTACATTTCCTTTAAAGTGAAGCCACGCCTGGTTACAATCCTACTGATAGTATTATATATATATGTATATCCTGTGTACAAGCAAGCAATCAGTGTCCGATGGACCTTGCTTGCTTGATGACTATAACAGGACCAGCAAGTTCCAAGTAAGAACCGGTGGATGCTCGCGAGTTGTTTGGTTGTCTTTAGAGCTTCATCCCAGATGAAGAAAAGCCATACTCTAGACTATATAGAGCTGGGGAGTCCGCTAAAAAACACTTCTAAGAGGAGATTTGATAAATAAATCTCTACATCACGCGGGGCCAAACTCGGGCCGTTAGGCAGTTTGTGAGGGTGTCTCGACAAAGTGAACGCTTCCATGTCACAGGATAAGGTGTTACTGTGTAACCACTTGTGTAGTATATTGTCCAACACCATGGCTCAGTCGGTAACGTGCCTGTTTACTGAGCTAAGGCTCCCAGGTTTGATTCTTGGAATGGCTGAAAATATTATCATTGGTGAAATGTGGTTTTTTCTCTTTCACAATGATAAATTGACAGTTGGGGTAGGGGGTAGGGGTAGGGCTGGGTGTTGTGTATGTTCTATATTTAATTTAGTTTATAAGTCATGCGCTGATATAATCAGTTGATTCAGAAAATGGGCATTAAATACTCCAAATAAATGGGGAAAAAATATGTAGTAGATTAGTAGACCTATGTTTGGCATCAATGAATATAAGTTATCTTTCGAACATCCCTCTATACTTCACTCTGACAACCCACTCAATACTCTGGGATTCAAACCTCTAACCACTCAAGGTACATCCAGACTAGGTCTAGTTAATAACCCAGAATACCACGGTAGTAGGCTAACGTAGTTTTGTAACTATCTTCCGCCATATAAAAGCTAATTACACTAATCAAATTTAATATTTACTAACAATATTTCACCATGCTAAGTGGAGGTTTTGAACCTATATCTCACTCGACCAAAGATTAAGAATATTGAAATATGACAGTCTAATACCTAAAGACGTATGGCCCCAGCTGTTCAAAGTGGGGTTTGGTGCGAGCCAATGTGGCTTTTTCAGTGCTAGAGTTAAAGATGTAACCATTGGTCCAATTGAACAGATAGAACTCCATGTACATGGGCACCGGCGTTTCCTTCCACATGTCGTAGCTGGTGGAGTGTGGAGTGAGACCGAGTTGCTACAGCAAATATAACACATTAGAGTAGTCAAGACATACTAGAACTAGTATATCTAATATTGTACTCACTGAAGACAGTATCTTGCTGAAGATGAACCAACATACTCCCAGTAAAACTACAATGAACAGAGTCATGTCATACTAGGACTAGTATAGCTAATATTTTACTCACTGTGGCTAGTATCTTGCTGAAGATAAGGGCCCAACATCCTGCCAATGCAACTCCTAGAGGGAACAGAACTAATCCGCAACCAAAGAGCCATGCCCTCTGAGCATACACAGAAAGTGTCATCACAAGTACAGATAGAGTGGGACTTAGTAGCCTGAAAACAACAAAAAATAACAAACTTTTATCTGTCCATACACCTATCCCAAGCAAATTCCTTATTTGGAACCTCAAAATGAAAATATACATGCAAAAGTTCCCTACAGACTAAGCAATTAATATAATTAGTAATACACTTTTTACACCTCCATTTATGAGATATTACCTAGTGGCCCTACTACCGTTCGTGATAAATGCTACACGGTTGAAGAATTTTTAACTTTATCTGGAATATTGAAAATCGACATAATTATCTGCTCCATATAGTTTAGACAAATATAAAACTTAGAAGAAATACTTAAACATTAAGTCATAAGAAGCAATTTTATCTTAGAATTTAGGTGGGTAAAATTAACATTATTCTAGCACAAGCTGACATGTTTGGGTTATTCGCACATTGTATGTCCGGAGTAGAAACTTATAAGTAGTGTTAGCACTATTAAGGTTTGTCTTAAATAATGTATTGAGTGTGGTAGCAAGTGTTACAAATTTGGGTATTTATATTACCGTGCAGAAAAATCATATTTGGCCAATTTAATATCTGGCATTTCTCACCCACCTCTTCAAATACTCGTTTCTAAAATTATGAACCGAGAGAAAATATTTTTTTCAACTAGTAACCAAAGTAAAATATCATGAGTATTAGAACATAGGCCGTCTAAAAAAAGTAAAACAAAATATTTTAACCACAGAAAAAATAACCTATTAAGATGTAACTATTGAGTGATAATTAGGACAAAGCCATAATGGCGAATGCCCTTTTAGTTTAAATAATAACATCTGCAAAGGATATATGGTTAGAGAATTACAGTAAAAGTAAAATTGGTTCAGATTGGCACAAATTGAGCATGAAACCCTCTAAGTTGCATTTGATCAATAATTTAAACGATTAAAAACAAAGAGTAAGGAAGTTAGTCCTCTCACAAAAACATAATTATAAATTAATCACTAACCAAACAAACACATCACTGTAATTCCTACCATGAACTTTGCTCTCATATTAGTCATTTGTATTGCGTTATGCGTTTTCTATGTAATCACTTCTTGAAATCGAAAATGACAACACGTTAAAAGTTTAAAAGGCCGTCTTATCCAACAAAACAAAATAAAATTTACTTAAAAAATACAGTGTGTTATTTTGAATCTTACTCAGCGCTACCTAAAGGTTATTTATTGCAAACATTGGCTGTAAGTCACTAATGTTAAATTATTCGGAGATAAAAAAATTGATGATATAGAATTGATAAAAAAATATTAATTATTTCAGAAAATGTTGACGTTAGTGACTTACAGGCAATGTTTGTAATAAATAACCTTCTGCTATCTGTCTGTTAACACTTATTCTACAGTAGTTTGGGTGTATCTTAACGTACCTACATTCTTTAGTAATTCTTTTAAAATACCTGATCCCAACCATTATGAACGCATCTGAATGAATATTTTTATTCACTTTGGACTTGTCACATACAACGAGGTGAGTAGGCTTTATGGGTTTGGACAACCCNCGCCCCCCTTACACACACACAATTTAAACTTAAACTACATTTGATTAAAACTTAGCTTTTCAATATAATTTTGTGTATACGGCTGTATTTATACTAATTCATAATGCGTAACTAATAATGAATTGTCATATCGTTTATTCTCTTTTTTGTACTTGATTCTTATAGTATTTTCGACAAATTATGGTAATCTTCAGTTTAAAAATAAAATGTAAAAGCTCTTTAGAAAATGTAATTAACTAACAAATAACCACCCAGTCACCCTCAATTCTAATAGCTGCTTAAAAATAGAAACTTCTCACTTGCGGGAAAAACATGACGTATCTGTATTCTGTAGTTAGGCACCCTAATCCAGTATAAAACGGTGGATTGATACTGTATGGTCATTCTATAAGGCCCTCAAAATTGGAATGAAAATTGTTCCAAGCAGTGTTGTCTCTTGTCTGATGTAGGACTGACTTCCTGTACCATTGTACGATATTTCGCTCCAAATGTTATCCTTGAGGTGTGTTGAAACATTGATGGGGTAGTTTTATTTGTGCTTATTTAAAACAAATGTTTCAGAATATTAAACACAAAATGCATGTTTTTGATATAGCATGGACACACATCCCTCCTACCTCAGCCTCCAACACATTATGTCCACTCGTATCATATTTGAAAATAGTTAGAATTTACAATTTAATACAATAATTGAAATATCAATATAAATATGCTAATAAATACTCGTGATTAGTAATAAAATTATTTATCAATGATTGCAAACTACGTTACATTAACGTAAGCAGTCACCTAAACAGCAAACTACCCTTGAAGCAATATAAAAAAAAGAGTTTTAAGATGCTATAGGTACATTTTGTAGGACTCCAATTAGCTTTTATTCACTGAGCATGAATTCAAAAACATAAAAAAATTAAGGGGTGGGAAAGGGTTGATTCACCTAAACCCAACCTCACTAAGAATTATCTTGTTTACTAGGCCATTTTTGTCGGCTGCAACATCACGAATAACTAGATGACATTATCTTGTTCATTTAAAAGCAGATTTTTAAGGTTTAAAGGTTTAAATTATTGCTTTGGTACTGTTCTCCCCTTCGTATTCTAGCGCGTCCAAATTATTTTGAAAAAAACAAACAAAAAAAACACACGCTATATTGCGAGTTGCCGTTACTTGGAGTTGTATGGTGCGCTGGTATTACCTCTCAAGTTAATACTATCCTCACAGGACTTCCTCCTTGCACTATTGCTCAATCTACCCTGAAAGGTTGCAACCCAACCTTTACGGATACGGTACACTATGGCCTACAACATAGTGTAAACAAACAAGCTAAGGCTAGTATATTTCGCGGTGAACGAGGGGAATACACACCATTACCTCGACTAATTACACTGACTCTTAATATCATAAACTACACTATGAATGCCGACAGAATTACTTGAAGGAGGGTGCACCCAGGAAAATGTACAATCAACATGTAACGAATTTGGAAATCAACCAACACAACTCAAGTTTTAGTTCCAAAGTTGATTTTTTTTAAATGGATTGTATTTACCAAAGTTATTTAACAAATGTTGATTAATTTTATGCAAAATACACTTTTTTCCCCCACTTTTTCATAAACCAGAGGTGGGGTGGGGTGTAAGTACACCTCCTTGCACCCTTCTCATGGCGCCCATGAACTACGCCATAGTGGAACCAAGCAAGGTAGCGGTATTATCTTGACTGATTACACTATGATCCTATATTATAAACTACACCATAGTTGAACCAAACAAGGTAGCAGTATTATCTTGACTAATTACACTATGACCCTATTTTATAAACTACATCATAGTGGTACCAAACAAGGTAGCAAGCAGCCTTTTGCTTTTATTGGAGACGAAGCATTTGGATTGTCAGCACATTTGCTTAGACCGTAATCCGGTACTCACTTACCAAGAAGTAAGAAAGTTTTCTACTATAGACTATGTTATCCCTTCAATGCGGCTTTGGGGTAACTGGTTTTGTCTAGTCGAAGTCCAGTCTCCGGGAGACTTTTTTCTAGGCGTCGATCTCGCGGGTCCAGTAGGTGGGGGTAAGGAAGGGAGATAGGGGAGAAAACATAGGTGGGTTCTGGGGTGGCTAGGGTATGTAAATGGTAACCCTCAAGGCTAAAAGGGGAAATTGGAGTAGGTGGGAGTCGGATGGTCGGTGAGAGGGGAAGAGGAGGGGAGGAATGAGTTAACTCGGGGGCAGGGACTCTTGGAGATGCTGCAGCGGAGTTTTGGCGTTCGGGGGTCTGGTGGTTGCAGTCGGGATCGTAGAAGACGGGTCCACGGGTGGAGTATTGTTTGCTTGCAGCTGTCTTCTTTAGGGTCTTCTGTCGGAGGGCCTTGCTGGCGCGACGGGTGTATCCCATCCCGTGAGGTCACCGCCGTAAGGGACGATCAGGTTGGAGGGTGAGAGGACAGAGTCCCGGCAACACGGAGTCACGGTGGGAGGTGCGGATAAAGTCCCGGAAACGTGAGTCGCGGTGCGAGGCAAAGGAACTGTTCCGGCAACGTGAGTCGCGATGGGAGGTAAGGGATAGTTGCGGAGGGATAGGGAGTTACGATGAAAATAGTATTTCCAAAATGACGACCTTTTATTAATGCTCTTTCGTAACGGTGGGTCACCATTAAAAACAGCTCCAGAAATCACCGTGTTATATACCCTCCACTGCTGCCTGGCCTTGTCCAATAGGGGAAACAGGGGCTTCCCATTGGTGAGGGAAAACGTGAGAGTGTGTCCTTCACGCGAGCCGAAACCGAAATCAAATGGCATACTCTGATACTCCCTGAAGGGGAGCACGAGAGCAAGTTCCAACATGTACCGACCAATTGGTCACACCATGTGGTTCGCCAAAATTAGGAACGGGTTGTCGCGTTTCGCGAAGTTCTGAAACAAAGAAACAGATATTACATATTATTAGTTACTTGGGGGTGGGGGGTAAGAAATTTGAGAAACCGAATAAGGGTTTTTAGAGTTACGTGCGGAGACACTACTCTATGGCGGGCTGGGTGAGAGCCTCCCAAACCACTGTTGTCACATCTCGCTTATCCGAGCAGGGCTTTGGGACGTCGATGGCACCCACCAGGGNTTGTCACATCTCGCTTATCCGAGCAGGGCTTTGGGACGTCTATGGCACCCACCAGGGTCGATGACGTAGTTCCCAAGCCCCTGGATAAGAGGATTGGTGGCACCGGGAAGTCTGGCGTAGAAAGACTGCGCCAGTCCCCGGAAGTGGTCCTTGATGGTAGGCATATCCAGGTCGCGGTGTAGAGTCTCATTCCGGACATACCAAGGTGCGCCCACAATGATCCTCAGACACACGCTCTGGAATGCCTGCATCCTCCTCATATACGAGTCCGCCAGGTGGCCCCAAGCGGGACACGCATAGTCGAGGATCGGTCTGAGCAGCTGCTTGTACAGCGTCAGACCGTTCCTTGTAGACAGGGCGCTACGCCTGTTGAGCAGTGGGCCTAGGATTCCCAGCCTTTGCCTCGCTTTGTTTAGTCTCTCGTGGCAGTGTAGTCTCCAGGTCAGTTTGGTGTCCAGCGTAAGTCCCAGGTACTTAGCACTGTCCGCCCATCTGATCTGTTCTCCGAACAGCCGGAGTGGAGCCGGCCTGTAGTACTTTCTTTTCCATGTGAAGAGCACTGCGGTGCTCTTCTCCACGTTAATACTCGTTCTCCAGGTAGTCAGCCACCCCTCCAACTGCGTCAGGTGCGTCTGAAGTCGCCTCTCCACCAGCTGCCCTCGCCACGACTCCGCTACTAGAGCCGTGTCGTCCGCATACAGTGCCAACTCGGTGCCTGGGGATTTTGGAATATCATTCACATACAGACTGAAGAGCACAGGGCCCACCATGGAACCCTGCGGCACTCCAGCCCGGATGCTTCTGACTTGGGATGTGGCGTTCCCAAAGGTAGTGGAGAAGGTACGGTGGGATAGGTAAGATTGAACAACCTTAACTAGGTAGAAGGGCAGGTTCAGGGAGAGGAGTTTGAAAAGGAGACCTTCGTGCCAAACACGGTCGAAGGCCTTTGCCACGTCTAGAAAGACAGCACCAGTCAGCCTGTTGATGTTGAAGTTCCTCGTGACCTGCTCCACGAGCCGGACAAGTTGGTGGGACGTAGCGTGTCCCGCCCGAAAGCCGAACTGCTCATCCACCAAGATGCCCGCCTCGCGAACATGTCGGGTCAGTCTCGTTAGTAGTAGTCTCTCGAACAACTTGCCCAGACAGTCGAGCGAGCTGATCGGTCGGTAGGACGAAGCTAGGGCCGGGTCTTTACCAGGTTTATGAAAGCAGAGGACGTCAGCGTGCTTCCGGAGCTTGGGTTGTCAGTCAGTACAAATTGCGCCTCTAAGTGCTCAGCGAGAGCATCGGCCTTCTCCTGTTCGGAGTTGGCCACCCCGTTGCGACCCACAATAGGCGGCCTTGGTGTGGGGACCCGCACAATAAGGAGCGCTGGGTACTGAGGTGGAGTCGTCACGGATGGCTTAGAGAACATGAACTGTGGGCCGGTTCAGGCAGTAGGGAAGGTGGTTGGAGCGGCCGGTGCAAGTGCGGAGGAGAGATCCACGGGCCGACTGAATATTGAGGCACATCAACTATCAAGGGCTAGACGCTACATAGAATGTACATTTGGCATACTAGCCAATAAATGGAGAATATTTCATAGGCCCATTGATGTACACGTTGATTTTACTGTTGACATTGTCAAACGTTGTTGTGTTCTCCACAACTTTGTTCGCGAACGTGATGGGTATAATTTTGATAATACATTGACCATTTGTGGATTTGAGGACTGTCAGGACAATGACAACACAAATGTCAACCGAACTAACAATCGTTACCTTGAAGCTTTAACTAACTATTTTATCAGTAATGATGGGGAACTACCATGACAGTACAAAAGAATTTAATATATATTATTAAATAATAATAAATAATGTTAATTAAAAAATACAGCAAATGTAATTTAAAAATCAAACTTTTAGGCTATATTAAATTATAATGTACTTACTTATTAATATTTGATCTGCTTGTGACTGTCAAAAAATCCTCAAATAAAGATGAACACACCTCAACCCATGCTGAATGCTTATTTTTGTCCTTATGATCTTCATTTGCACTATTCCATAGCAATTCTCTTTTCTCTACTTCACTTATCAATTATTCAGTCTCAACGTTAGCCATTAAAAACAATACCACTACTTCAAGGAATTGTTTAACGTACGTTAATTTAACGCAAGTGTGGTTTCCTACTTTTTCTCAAGTGTATTGCTTCAACGCACGTTAACATACCATGACGTCATTGACGTGCGTTGGTAGAAAATGTACGTCAGTTACACCGTGCGTTAAGAGATGCGCGCGTTGATAGTGTGTGGGCTCCATTTGAAATATAATAATTCTACAACGCACGCCATGACGCATGAGCAACGCACATACATTGTACGCTCGTGTGTCCCCCAGCCTATACTCTCAAATCCTATCTTCCTCATTGTCATTTGTTCCTTTTATTATAAGACCAGATCAGATTTTGTTGCATTATAAAAGGTGTTGTATGAGCCCACCATAGGTGGATTTACAGATTATTTATTATTATTAGTAGTAGTAATATTAGCACCGCGTCTTACTACCCGTTCGCGTTATACACACTTACGCTAATGTGTAATGGTAGGGTGATTGTGAGATGAAATGGAGGACCTACAGTTTAACGTGGAATCCGAACCACGGTGGAGGCCTGGCATTCCCCACATT
>CABEEJ010006607.1:0-10786 GCA_901482245.1 Timema douglasi | reverse complement strand
GAGGGGGGTAAAAAGTATCATTTTTACCCCTCCGCTCTCAAACAAATATAATAAAACTTTTAGATACTAGAAAGATCTTGTTGAGGCAAGATACACAGTTCACTCTAAGGTAACATAATAAAATTAAAATATAATCCTGTTTCGAGTGGTTTTATTGCGAGTCCTGACCTATAGTAGATACTGCTTAGTGCTTGAGACAGCAATCACCAGTCTCCACCGCACCCCTCTGCTAGGCGCGACAGTGCTGCTATGTTACTTTACAAGTCCACTTGTGGCTTGTGCCAAAGTCTTGGAGCGGGAGGGGTTGAGCCAGAAGAGAGTTAGGGGTTGTAAATACCGTCTGGCATTCACTCATTCACGTAGGGAGTGGTGACTTGATTGTGTCATCAGGCAACAAAGATACGTTTGTTTTTTTACTGTTACCTTACGTCTTACGAATTGAAGTGGACAATGAAGAGATCTCATGATGGGAAGATAACAACAAGCAGAGACAATCAAAAGAACAATGTCCTGGTAAATTATAACAATGAATTAAAACTGATCAATAAATTATTATCATCTCTTAGAAAGATAAATTCATTTCAATTGGTCACTAAAATTATTCTTTTATATATACAGAGCCTAGAGAAAGTCTAATAATAAAATTCTGATTTTGAGTTTCAAATAAAAATATTTTGTATATCTTTTATAGATCGCTTATACTTCAATAAAGATTTTTTTATATATATATCGCAGGTGCTGACGATTGCAATTTACTGCAACATCAAGATGGAACCAATGAAACTTTTGCAACCAGTTCCGGAGATAAAATATCACTATCACAGTTTGAAGCCAACAATGTAGAAGCAGCGGGACATTCCTCAAAATTTGGTACTCATAAAATGATTAATTATTATACACTTACTCAAGTACAATCAGGGGGCGCACCCACGGGGGTAGCTTTGGGGTCTGAAGCCCTTCCCCAGAAGTTAAGGATATTACAAAAATATTATTAGCATTATGTTCCGTCAATAAATCAATTATATTTTTTAATTATATTTATTATAAATTAAATTTGTACAGTAATTAGAACTTTTCAAAGGATTATTTTTTATGTGGATTTTAATTTTACTGTTAATTTTCACTTAAATTAAAACTGGACCTGTGATAATGTAATATTTTCTAGAAATGGTTAAAGTATTTACTCTTTGTACATAGAGTTTTGAAGTGGGTACAGTACTTGAAATTATTATGTTAGAACATTTATGTAAATACTATTGTATCAGCAGTTGAGATATTAATATATGCCCCCACCCCCACCAACTGCAAATCCCGGGTGTGAAGAAGAATGTGTAAACACAGACCTGTTAACCAGTGGCGTACACAGTGACAGAGAATAGGCCGAGGATCCGCTTTTGGTACAAATTAGCTCAAATATTATCATTTACATACTTTGAAATAAAAAATATTCCCGGGGGAGAAACCCCTGGAACGCCACTTTTTAGGGGGTATCGCTGAATCTCTATCTTTCTTACCCCCCTACTTCAAATAAAATTTCCAAAAATTAGAGTAATTGAAATATATAATGCTGCGATTATGAAAATTATTATGTAAAAATCCCCCCCTCCCAGCTTAAAATTCTGGGTGTGCCCCTGAGTACAAATGCAATCGAAAGATATCTGAAGAAATTGAATACAGTTTCAACCAACCAGATTTTCAAGAGTACTGCATATTGGAGGAAATCTTACTCTCGAAGTCAAATAAATTTACTGAACCCATGATGAAAGTTTTGAACAACAGAAGTATTTGCCCAAAAGAGCTGAAAACTGAGCTGACGATGTGTAGCAAAATCATTAATTTTTCTAGCATCTCCAGCACGTTCACTGAATTTCAAGGCCTGCACGAGGAAACACGAAGTTTATTTCCTCACCAGGAGAGATTTTGAAAACTCTGATAGTGATACCAGCTACATCAGCTACTGCAGAAAGAAGTTTTTCAACGTTTGGATGAATAAAAAACTATCTTTGCTCCACGATGAGGCAACGTAGACTAAATCACCTGTGTCTACTTAATGCATACCCTGAGAGATTCAACAAACTTGACATTGCGAAACCAGTAAGTGGTTTTATAGCTAGTAGCGAATATAGGGCAAAGGTGTTTGGAAACGTACTTTAATTTTGTTGTTTTTAATCATTTTGAGTTGACCAGCATCAGATATATTTTTTCTTAATTAGTTTTGTGTGTATTCATTCTAATGTTTGGCATGCCCATACTTAATGAGAAAAAACACATTTAAACTGTTAAATATTACATTTTATTGGTCTTTTTTAAATCTAAAAAATGTTATTCCCTATAAAAGCCCATGATTATATTTACCCCCCCAAATAAAAACGTTCCTGCGCCACTGCCCCTAGACCACCAGGTCACCTACAACAGATTATTTAATTATCCTAGTTTGTTACAATACACCGTATCAAACTGGTCTCTATTCCTGGGGAAGAAGACCATCCTGTTGACTGCCAGTATGAAATTACTAAACAAAGTGGTTCGGTTTCGTAAACCTCCCACTTAGGTATATTTTCAAGTGTAACTAATAACCTTCCTATTCTGATAGCAGCACATCAGTGAGTGTAGCTGGATGTACAAAGTGTGAATGACGTCATAGTTAAAGTTGAACGACTAAAGATTTTTAATATTCACAAACATTAATCATAATTATTTTATCTTTAGTTTGTATGGACCATATTTAACAGAAAAATCTATATTATTGACAAACATAATATATTGTATATGTATTTATTGACTCAAGCTTGGTATTTTTAAACCGCCAAGCTAATAAACAGCTCACAGCTAGAGTATCGAACACTGACAGTATTTTGTAACATTAGCAATACTAGCTAATGCTACATTAGTTCTACCCGCCCCAAATAATCCAATACATATAGACATCCTTCAATAGTAGCACTAGCAAGACTGGCTAGTTTACTTGAATACTACCCACTCCGAATAATTCCGATACTCATAAGACATCCTGCAATATCCAAGATTATAAAACTTACTATGTATAATATATGTGCTTTACTCACATATTGTATCTTCTGGCTTAGCACAAGTTCCATGACCAACCTGTTCGCACCAAATTCTAAAATTAAGAGAAGTTTTAAGCTATGGATGATGCAGCAACATGTTCCAATAAAGGGATCCAAAAATGCACTGATTGGCTATAAATGGAGCATTTACAACCTTGTACGGTGTATGGCGTACTTAGATTCAACAGCCAACTTGCCAGGCGTCCGGCGTACGTGACTTGGGAACGAGTCAAATTGAACTGCAACTAACCAGGTGTCTGATGTACGTGACTTGATGGACATAGCTAAATTCAACAGCCAACTCAACATGTGTCCAGCATATGTGACTTGGTGTTGAGCTAAGTTTGGCAGCTGCCAACAAGAGACTACTGTTAGCACGTGATAGCCGTGTGGCGTTGTAATTTTAAGATGAAAACTCCCACCGCTTTACCCATCAACTAGATCTATATAGCGAGAGAACTCAGCAAATATGATTTGACTATTAGATTCAACACTTCCACGAAAAGACCTGTTCTGAATTTGGACGTAACTTTTAAGCACAAAGAGTAGAACCATTAACTATTTTTGAGGATTTATTAAGGGCCCTCGCCTCAGTTCATTAGCATCACAACTTGATCGTCGTCCCAGCAGATATAGCGTAGTCATCATAGATATCACGAGCACTCTTAAGTGCAGAGGTCTCCTGTGAGTTAATCATATTTCTCAAGGCAGCCCATCGGGGGCGGAGAAGAGGGTGTCTGCCCAGGTCCATATATATACATGCATTTTTAACCAAAATTAACCGTGTCTAGTAGTACTCAACATCAAAGGTAGATGCGAGGAATTTGTCACATTCTAACAGAGAGTCTGTTACTATTATTTCGCGCTTGCTTTGGGCCAGTTCATCGAGGCACACATAATGAAATTCTAAATCAATTACCCATTAGTGCATATATTTACACCATCATTCCTATGTAAAAATAAACATATTTGGCCCGGATCTGACATATATCTGGTACTATTCCCCATGAGTTTGTATAGTAAAAACTTTTTAACTGAATGCAAAAGTGCCCCTAATGTCGAAAGGGTTGAAGGTAACTTTCCAGCCTTTAAAAATCCTCTTAAATCTATCCGAACCTCAACCTTTAATATAACGGTTTCAAATACTTACTTCAAAACGGCACATCTCTTAAAAATGTACTCAAATGCCTTATCTTCCTATTTCAATCTTATGTAAGACAGGCTTAGCTCAGCAAATCTGTGGTGGTCCAATCAACATTTCCTCTCACTTACACAATGAGTTTATAGAAGAAGAAAAAAAGATAGAATAAATCTCAAATCAAGAAGAATTATTATTAGATATAACTCTTATGAAGTTCAAATCAGGAAAATTCAATGCGTTGGTAAAATTAAAGAAATGAACAGTTTTAAAAAGACTCCTAGAATATTATTATTATTATTATTATTATTATTATTATTATTATTATTAGCACTGCGTCTTACTACCCGTTCCGGTTATACACACTTAACGCTAATGTGTAATGGTAGGGTGATTGTGAGATGAAATGGAGGACCTACAGTTTAACGTGGAATCCGAACCACGGCGGAGGCCTTTCCCCACATTCACAAGATGTCTTGTCAGAGGTGAAGGAAGGGTTTGGTAATCAGATAAATCTGTGCCGGGACTGAGGATTGAACCACGGCCGCCAGCATAGAAGTCTGACACCTTACCCCTAGACCGCCAGGTCACCCAAATCAAGAAGAAAGTTGCTCCTGTGATCCAGACTTAACAATACACTAATTATTCATCTTTAAAGATAACAACCATAAAACCTTGTTTTCTTTTTACATAGCCTTGTCTGTGAAAGAGAGAGAAATATACGAATGGTTATTTCTCACTCAGTGATATGTATAAGATAGCTTTAAAATTACGTTACATAGCAGAGGCCTGTTCAGTCATGTACAGCTCATTGTTTTGTCACTCTAAATTTTACCAATGGATCAAGCAATTCTAATAAATTATCTAACAATACGATTTGATTCGATTTTTTTAAATATGTGTAACAATAAACCATAAAAGAAACAAAATATCGAGAAGTTAAATCTAAAATTAAAGTTATTAAAGATGAAACATTCAAAAAAAAGTTTTGTTTTTCAAAATAATTTGACAAAGTTTTCTCTTAGTAAATGTACCCATTGTTGACCCTGAAAGGTGCAAAAATACCTTCAATGTTCAGCGATGACATAGCTTGATAAAGTAAAGATGATCCCGGTGAGGAAAGGAAGCTGATTATAAAATTGGAAATAAATGTAAACAAATGACTTTATCTCTTATCAGCGACAACATAATAAAACATATATCAAGTCTTCATCAGAGGTATTATCAGTATAGAGTTCCTGGCGTCAGGCCTGCGCCACCAGCGACCAAGTCTGTGTTCCTGACCCACACCCGCCACAAGATGGCCACCATCGGACGTGAAGGACAGGGCATTCACAAAACCCGCGACCGTCACTTGGAACAGAGGAGTGAGAGTCTTGAAACCATTCTCACATTTCCACAGACGAATATGGCCATCCGAAGATCCTGCGCAAGGCATTCACTCTCATTTGTACATCAATGAAATAAGAATAAGATTTTGTTTTTGGTATTGTATTCTATTAATAAATTAGGGAAACGAGACAAGATAAAGTTTTGAGGAAAGACCAACAAACCCCAATATGGAAACATTCGCAACAATGTACCTGACCAAGAATCCAACCTTTGGCTCTCAGGTTAGAATTCAGAAATCTCATGTGAATATAACCTGTGTTTGTGACATGGTTTTTTATTTTTTTATTTATTTTAGCATTGTGTCTTACTACCCGTTCGGGTTATATGCCTATGTACTAATTACTCTAGAATGTTTAGGATTGGAAGGCTGAATTTAAAGGAAGTGTACCCACATTTGTGTGGGAGAGGAGTGTAAAACCATTTAGGAAACTGCCACCCGACCAGTATTGAAACCCGATTTCCTTGTAATCGGGAGTCTTGTTTATTGCGAGAGTGAGACCTGAGATAATGCGACCATAAAGGCGGGTTTGTGGCCCTATCAAGTTGGTAGCCCACCATCTTGTAGACTACAACAAAGAGTGAACATACCTGACGCAACAAGGTCAGTGTTGACGTATGCTGCTATACTGCACACCCAGTTGGGCTCGCCATTATCCTGGGACAAACCATGGGCATTAGGGACCACACATAACGGTTTTTTCTTCATGGAGCCCCACAAACAGAGCTGACTGCAACAAATACACACCAGCAAATTGCAAGACCACTCATGCGTTTTGTACCCAACCTCTTTGATACAAACAAATACCATCTATCCATCATCTCAACACACTAATCTTCATCCACTTACTATCAGCTTCTTTCTCATTTTGTTATATTGTCTTTTTTTAGCAACAAGTCTTGTTATTATTATTATTATTATTATTATTAGCACCGCGTCTTACTACCCGTTCAGGTTATACACACTTAAGCTAATGTGTAATGGTAGGGTGATNCGCACTTACGCTAATGTGTAATGGTAGGGTGATTGTGAGATGAAATGGAGGACCTACAGTTTAACGTGGAATCCGAACCACGGTGGAGGCCTGGCATTCCCCACATTCACAAGATGTCTTGTCAGAGGTGAAGGAAGGGTTTGGTAGTCAGATACATCTGTGCCGGGACCGAGGATTGAACCCCGGCCACCAGCATAGAAGTCTGACACCTTACTCCTAGACCGCCAGGTCACCTATTTGAAATAGATATGGAAAGTACATTTTAGGCCTAATGTACAAGTGAACTCACACACATGTATTGTGGACTGGAATAGACGACACAAGGCAACATCTGAATAAAATTATGACAATTACCAATACTAGTTATTTTGTCAATATAATAAAATTGTATCACCTAAACAAAATAGAAATATACGAGTACTTCAATGTCAAAGAGTGAATAAATGTATCACTTACCCGTCGTCTCCACATGACAGGAAATGGTCCTCGTTTACGAGTTTGACAGCGTCAATGCTACCTTTGTGGCCGTTAAAAATAAGTTGAGACTCTTCTATCACCTTCCATACCCTCACACTGCAATCTCTACCGCCAGACGTCGCCGCTCTCTCCCGTTGCAGGGCGTCTACACTCGTCACCTCACTCTGGTGACCTAAGCTGGATCCAAACGACAACATGTTAACACGATATCCCGTACAGCGACACTAAAGCGGTATCCTCAATACATCTCACAACAGTTCACCTTGATAAGTTTATTTTTCCAAATTATTCTTATCGGTATACAGAATTGTGGAAGCGAGTCTAGGCTCCCGCCTTTGGTTGTTTCCCACATTTCAATAATCTATTATTACTGGTTGGTTGATGAAAAGAAATGGAGTTGATTTTTGGGTCTACAAATGTAGAAACGACAACTACTGGACAAGGCACGCCAATTCTCCACGTGGCCTTGTTCGGCCATGCCAGATTTGTTAAACAATATAGAAATATTTTTTTCTGGTGCTTTTAAAATGTAATAATTTATATTATTCAGTGAACATCAATATTATTTAAAAGTCTAGACATATTGTGATTGCTTGAAAAATTTAATAAAACGATTTTATTGCAAAACCATCTCAAGGTTTATAATATAATGACAAAAAGTTAATTTTGAAAGGTGAAATGTAAAATTTTTTTATTAATAACAGTTCATTAATATAGCTTTGTGCATTTATGTGATGACGCAACACCCTTACAAACGGGCTTGATATTATTGGCAATTTTGTGTGATACCACTTAACCCACCTAGCTTTGTGCATTTATGTGACGACGCAACACACTTACAAACGGGCTTGATATTATTGGCAATTTTGTGTGATACCACTTAACCCACCTATGTCACACCCTACTGAAAATACTTTCTTTTTAATTAACAAATGTAATGAAAACTCAATTTCTTTTTCTTTCATTTGCAAAGTTCATAATGTAGTTGCATCTTTATTTTAAAACTCATGACACACCTTAAAAATTTTTTAACACTTCTACCATTTTCTGAATATCAACAAAAAAGCCTCACCCAAAAGCAAATAAACAACTAATCATAAGTTCATCCATCATTAAATTCAGTCTGTTCTCAATATTGACTACATTTATTGTTGAATCAATACACACATATAGTTAGCAAACTGGCACAAAATAAAACACAAAGCAAAGAATATTCAGTTTAAATTAATTACCACTTCAATATAACCACAAATAGTTGTCAAGTGAATGATTATACACAAGGTGGAGTGATCCTATCGGGTGAGGAGTGCTTATTGTCGAGTTACAAGTTCAATATAGACACAAATAGTTGTCAAGTGAATGATTTCACACAAGGTGGAGTGATCCTATCAGGCGAGGAGTGCTTATTGTCGAGTTACAAGTCCAATATAGACACAAATAGTTGTCAAGTGAATGATTTCACACAAGGTGGAGTGATCCTATCAGGCGAGGAGTGCTTATTGTCGAGTTACAAGTCCAATATAGACACAAATAGTTGTCAAGTGAATGATTTCACACAAGGTGGAGTGATCCTATCGGGCGAGGAGTGCTTATTGTCGAGTTACAAGTCCAATATAGACCCAAAGAGTTGTCGGCTGAGTGAATGATTTCACACAAGGTGGAGTGATCCTATCGGGCGAGGAGTGCTTATTGTCTAGTTACAAGTCCAATATAGACCCAAAGAGTTGTCGGCTGAGTGAATGATTTCACACAAGGTGGAGTGATTCTATCGGGTGAGGAGTGCTTATTGCCTATTTACGAGTCCAATATAGACACAAAGAGTTGTCGACTGAGTGAATGATTACACACAGGGTGGAACGAGACCCGGAGAAGAGAAGTGCTGCCTGTCCAGTCATCATCAAGTAATATTTTGCCCAGCTATGCTCTAAAGTAAGTTAGGAATTATAACCTTACTCCAACTTTGTGTCTAATACTCACAGTGTCTCAATGTAGGACATCTCGTCGAGGTTCCATATTTTGACAGAGCGATCTCTAGAGGAACTGAACAGTGTGTGAGAACCTCGCTGGAAACAGAGTCCTGTCACAGGACCTTTGTGGCCCTTAAAGCAATGTAGATGATCTAGGGTGTCGGCCTTCCAAACATGAACTAATAGTTCCTCCCCGCCAGACACCTGTAAGGAGGAGTAATACGTTGTCACAAGAATACTCTAAATCAATACTCGCCGTCTCTTGTTACAGCACCTTGTGCGACTGGGCATGCAGACTAAACATCTACTCGGTTTGTATAGTTGACCAATGATGAAAAGGTTGGGGTTCAAGTCCTGGCCAGAATACTTAGTCTGTTTTTTACTAAATAGTTTTCCATTCCTCCTCCATACAAATAAGGACACCATTTACTCTAAAAATGTATTTTATAAGAGGTAATTAACGTGCACTTTCTGAACTGACTGATTATATCAGCAGACGATAATTTCTATGAGTAAGAGCGAAGGGGCCTACCAATTTTGCCGGGGAAGTTATGTGAAAATGCCTTCTAGGGTTCTTTTACATGCCACAATCAACATGGGGTCGACAGCTTTACTTCTCTTCTGAAGGAAGCTGTGCTACGGATTGTTATTGTTCAAGAAAAATATGTTGACCCTGGTTGGATTCAACCCATGTACAACGGGTCTTGAGGCGAGCAATTTACCCCAAAGCCACCGAGGTTGATTACTCTTAAAAGTTTAACCTTATAATAATGACAGGGAAATATTTGCTCTGCTTTTTTTATTAATAAAAATAAAATAAAAATAAGAAAACACTTTTTTTTAGCTGATGTATAATATTATTATAATTTTTTTATTATTTTTATTTTTATTTTATTATTAATTTTTTTATCATCATCATCGCTTACTACCCATTCGGGTTATACGCACTTACGCTAATGTGTAATGGTAGGGTGATTGTGAGATGAAATGGAGGGCCTACAGCTTAACGTGGGTTCCAAACCACGGTGTAGTCCTGGCATTCCCTACATTCACAAGTTGTGATTAATACATATTTTTTTTAGCTGATGTATTATAATTAATTTAACCCAAGTATATGTTATCTCTATATCCTCACCAGGAAGCGACTGTCTGAAGAAACTGCTAGACACAGGATGCTCTTGTTATGACCTGGTGTCTTACGCTTGCCAACTGCTAATATACACCTATCTTTCTGTCTTTTAGTCAAACACCCTGCAATAAGAAAAAGTCCCAAATCTCTTTAGCATGTTGAGAAAAAAAAAATCAGGATGATTTTAAAACGAGTATATTGTAGTCTGGAACTATTTGGAGAATTAATAAGACAATAGCTCACTTTGGTGGCCGCATGATCTAAGGCAATAAACTAGACTACCGATGATGGGGAGATCTTGCTTCGATCCTGGTAAGATGTACTGAGGGTGATTTTTCTAAAATGGTTTCCCAATAACTCTCCAGGCAAATACAAGTACACTTCCTCTAAATTCAGCCTTCCTCATCCCTAACCCATTAGCACATAATTCAAATGGTTACTAAGACGCAGTGCAAAAAAACAAAACAATAAACATAAATCTTCAATTCAAGATTCCTATGATTAAATATTTAGGTATTGGTTTATAAGATGCCTAACTTTAATTTTAAACAGATTATCATGGGCTTTATTAATAGTGTTCTAGTATGTGTGTGTGTGTGTGTGTGTGTGTATATATATATATA